>JAUTBT010031958.1:0-18641 GCA_032361225.1 Lepetodrilus schrolli | reverse complement strand
GAGAGAGAGAGAGAGAGAGAGAGAGTGGTTATTATTGTCTCTCCCATAGTTACACAAGAAAAATACATCATAAAACATAGCTTTTGACAATGGTCACCAAAATGGTTCTGCGGGACAAAATATACATGTGTTATTAATTAAATTGTATCAATACATGGGAACATTACTTTATTAAACCACCACGAAACAATACACATACGACTGTATAATCTCATCCGCCGTTATCTTCTACATTAAAAAAATATATATATATATTTAAATACAAGTATAACTTTCTATTTATTCTTCAATATTTCGATTTTAGAAACCTGCAATGCTAGTGGTACCGGATGGTATTGCAAAACCAAGGAATACAGCTGCGCTGCGCCAATAAAGACAGTGCAGCTGTCGACAATGTGGCTTCTGCGAACATTGATGGTCGAGGTCTGACCACAGGTCTAGCTACCACCATCCCTACTATGCTTAGTGTGTGTTCCTACGGGAGGTGGTTGCTTGGGTGTTTTAACACCAGTTTTAAATTTCAGAATCGCAGCTAATGCCAATTTTCCGACTCGTATAAAAAGTAATTCCTGTTCCGATTCGATGAGTGTCGTAACACTGAAAATATCAACACATATCACTGCGGCCTGGTTGTTTTATCCGCGAAACTGGGTTTGGTCTACTGACACAACCTTCTCACTAATTTACCTTTATGGAATGCGTTTACAATTTTGTGTCTTCGCTACCAATATCTGCTTGTGTTCCTTCAATGTGCAACCATCAGCTGACATGCGTCAAGACCCGGACAGCAGGGGACGGCGGAGGAGATGTCAAGCTTTGTAGTTGGTTGGTTCTGGCAACAGGTGTGTATGCATAACGCATCCCATTGACAAGGTCAAATGACGTTTATTAGCCTAGATTTGTGCATTCCAAATCACGTGATGACTCAGCAAGTATTTAACATTTGATCCCGTAATGATTGTTTTTTAGAGACTGTGGCAAAAATCCAGCTCACTGAAATCATAATATTACTGTTATTATTGTTAGATTTATTTATGGTCATTTGTTGTTAAATATTTATAAGTCTATTTAGTCTGGTATGATTTTAGCGTTCGAAAAAGACAACTATTTCGTGTAATAACCATGTTACATGTATAATGTGGTTTAAAATGTCTATGTGCGCTGTGCAGTGCCTCCAGCATACATTGGCATGCCCTTTATAAATGGCCTATGTATTAATATTATTATTTCCTGCATTATTATTATTATTATTATTAGTAGTAGTAGTAGTAGTAGTAGTAGTAGTAGTAGTAGTAGTAGTAGTAGTAGTAGTAGTAGTAGTAGTGTTTATTTTATGTTAATTTATGTTAATTTATTTATTTATTTATTTAATTATTTATTCATTCATTAAAAAATATTTTTTATATATTTTCCAAATTAAGCAGTGGTTTCTGATATTTCTTGCTGACGTCCATGGCATGCGTCTTCACTTTTTAATTATGAAAATACATGTACATTCACGCTGCCTGCATCTCCTACATGTATAGACAGCCTATGTACACAATGTTTCTGTACGAGTATGTTGGCGATGTCTTGGAAGATTTGAATTTGAATCTCGTCCGACGGTCCTCGTCTGAATATATTATTTACTAAATATTAGCGTTTGCATACATAAATTAACATGGAGTCATGCGTTTAATGAATGGACTATTTATTTATTAATATTTAGTACATTAATCCAATTCGAGTGTGGGTATCATGTAATGCATCGTCTGCGTCTGAATACCATGTGGTTGGTCACTATCAATCAGTCGCTAGCCGATATATCATTGGTTTACTCGCCGATATATCATTGGTTTACTCGCCGATATATTTACTGCGGAAATCGGTATAAACAACAATTGGGCCCGTAAGTATGTCAGTTCTATTTTTAGAATTTCCATCAATTTACCAGAATCTTCCAAGTTCCGGTGATAGCCAAACACAAGTAGTAGGCCTCCAGATAACATCTTAATACGCCGTTAACACGGATCTTAAATTTCTTAAATTTCTGTTCGACTCAAAGATGAATCATGTTGTTCAGCATGGTCCACACGTTATAGATCGCGATACAACGTAAGGTACGTAAATAAAACAACAGCCACGCACCGTGTAGGTTATCACCAGAATCGTTGAACATGATATGTCTAAAAATAGAATTTAACACACTTATGCGCTCTATTTACTTCATAGCATATAGCCCATGCCTCTCTATATGTCAGCGCATGTAATGGCGATGTTTATTGGCTCCATCACATTTAATTTGCCTGAAGGTAAAACTGTGTTTACGGCGCTACGCTTATTCGTAGAAGGGTAGAAGGGTACCGAAAAACACGTCACAGTAGACATGCTCTAACATGGCTAGGATAGTGATCTCTCCCATTGGTACTATTGGGATAAAGGGGAGCATGAAACACAATATAAAATGTTTAGTTAATAAATAATAGATTCTTTAATACAATACTATGTAGTTGACAATGAAAACGCATTTAATAAAAACTTGCCAGCATTTTTTTTCGTCAAGAAATGTCCAGGATTAAATGAAAACATATTTGTAAGTTGAAACTTATCACGTGTGCGGGTATTGGAAGTGTTCAGACACCCACGTGACTAATGCTGTGTAATTGTGTCCATTTATTGATCACCAGTCGTATGTTTAGAAACTATTGTTAATTTTCGATTTAGTATGCCTATAAGGTTGTATAAGAAGCTGAGTCAAACATTTATATTAAATTTACATGCGAGAAATTTAATACTATGGAATTACCGGCAAATACTCTAACTGGAATAGTTCTGCTATGGCTAATTCATTTGACCAAGATCGATACGGATATAAATATCAACAGCGTTCGCATTTCATTTTTATTTGTGAAAACAAAAGTGGTCAAGGTTCCTTGGAATTAACACCGTCGGTTATCCCCCTTTGATCTGTTTGTTCATCGCGTGGGACTTGGGTGTTAATCATACAAGCCAGATCAGAAGCCGGGTTGTCAATGTACAATATTCACTTGACATGAACTCACTTCACACACAAGTGTGACAGCTTGCCCAGTTGACCAAAGGCTACTTCATCGATAGGAGGTTTACAACATTAATATTTGGCTGGTCAGGTGCGATTTCCAAACAGACTCCAAATTAATGGCGGATGGCGGTGCGTCCACCAATATAATGAAGATAACGGACAGAAAGACAGACAGACATTTTAACTTTCGTCTGGCTGTTGGGTACATGTTGGGTCATGTTGGGTACATGTTGGGTAGTAGTATCTGGTAACATCTGGTAACAGTGTGCCCCCGACTGAAATCCATATCAGAAAGTAATTCATACATTTTTTTTCTGATTTTCTATTTCTACCGGCGGGTTAACAAACAACTTCGTCCTTTGAATGATATTGTGAAATGTGCTGCATAGTTAGCATTCTCCCTGCTGAATACATGTCTAGACAATATACATACGTCTCTAGCAGCAATAGAGTTAAATGTGCACTGAGATGTATTTGTTTGTAATACGAAACACTTAAAGAGTCTGTATTTATGATTTCGGTTATTTTCTAAGGTAGTGTGCTCATTAATTTAGATATGTAGACAGATTGTTAGAAGTGGATAGAGTGATGTGATGTTCTTGTACATCATTGTTTGACGTCGTCCAATATACGGTATGACGTGGACACGTAGTAGTGATTTAGATCTTGTTAATTATTAAACACCTGGCTACACAAATGATTGACAACCAATGTATACACAATATATCATGAACATCTCTGGGCGTTCACTGATCTGATATTTAGGTGGCTGTAGGATGTACCGCTGGCAAGACCCTGATAATATAAATTAATTCAGAGGTACCAGCTTTCGAATTAATATCTGGCCGCGTATGTAAAACATAAGACTCGTCCGCGCCGTCAAATTATTATCAAATTTTAATTGGCAAAGTCGACTTTGATCATGACAAACTAAATGTCCAGCCTATCATTTTTGAATGTGAAAAATTGAATGTGAAAATCAGACAATAGCCATGATTATGATTATTAAGACATGTCAACGTCACAGATTCATTGAAAGTGTTTCAAACTTGGAAAACGTCTATGGCGGTGCTCTATTCCATCAAAGCAGTTGTCAAATGGGACCTTGATCCACATTATCAAAGTCGACTTTGACAAATACAAATAAGCTACCTGTTGTGAACATAATCACACAAACCTGTATTTATTAAATTAATTCTGTCACATAAATAATACATAGTATTTTACGATTACAGATGTGGACTACACACACATTAATAAAACCGAGGAAAAGTTATTAATATAAATTTATTCTTGAAAATATTCTGACATTAAACTCGAAGTTGAGAACGCGAAGATTCCTAAGTCCACTGTGAAGACCATCATAAAACCCAGGCGTTCTAAACGTGGAAATCACGTGCATATGATATATTCCAGGGCAAACATTTCATAAATGATATCTGCGAGATATTGGCACCACGCCTGCACACATCGTATTGAGTATTTAGTTAAAGCCTCAAGAACAATAATTTCACATTGGACGCGTTTGAAATGAGTTACCCGATAAATCTCATAGAACGGATACTCTCGCCAAGGTTGCCGAATGTTTGTGAATTAAAAACAATTATTTGAGATTAGTTTAACGTTCCTGCTCGAGATAATCAATCTGGTTTGCTTAATTGTTGTTTTACCGTTTTATATTTACCCGTATCGACGTCAGACTCGGCTCGAACACGCTATCATCATGCTATCATCAGTTTCAGGCTATTAGCCTGTATATTACAGAACACCAAGGCCAGCTCAGGCTAATTAATATCCGTGTTTTCAGAAGTCAATTTACATGTGCTAGCGACATTCCGTTGTGATATCGCCATACTGATTTACTGGATTTCTCCATATCGCATGTTTGACTTCAAAATAAATTCAGTTATGTTCTGTTCTGTTCTGGTCTGGTCTGTTCTGTTCTGGTCTGTTCTGTTCTGGTCTGTTCTGTTCATTAGAAAACATTTTAATAAATAGAATAATAATAATCAGACCCATCAACGGCTCTCTATAATATGTCGTCGATGGGTCTTTTTAACAAAAATTATATATTTTTCTAAATATTATTACTAGATAGATATAATATGACATTAAAATATATTGTTATTTTTTAAATCTTGATATTTCTTTTCTTTAAATATTTATAAAATAATATATAAAAAAACCCCAACTAATTGGCCTGCTTCAAGTGTCTGTGTCTGAAGCAAAGCGAAAGTAGTCCGAGATGGGCCTGTGTACATATCAAGTGGAAGATCAACGCTCATTCATGTCTTATTGAATTGCTTTTTTTTATTTATATATATATACATCATATATTTTGTGTGCTGTTTATATGTATGTAGGTACGCCCTGTTATTTTTAAAATGTTACTGGAAAAATACTGAATGTCTTTTTTCATGACATTTCGAGTCAAGAGGCCATTTACCAAGACCTACAAGCTTTTGTTGAAATTTATGTATGTTATTTAATAAGTACAAGTAAACGTTGGTTTGTGTATACATGTAGATTTGTTTTATATTTTTTTTATTGCATCGTATCGGAAGACTTACTGTTTTATAGATGTAAAGTACAATGGTAACATACTGTAATTGCGATCGATAATAAACCGTCTGTCTGTGTAAATAATAACTGATAGTTTTATTCGCTCTACTGTCTTATGTCCCTTCTGTCAGGACATTTTACAATGTTTTATAAATCTGCTTATGTTTATGTATACCTACGCTGCATGCCTGTCTGTCTGTCTGTCTGTCTGTCTGTTATTAATCCAGGATGGAGATGGTTAATTCTTGGTGAACCAAGCAATGATTGCTGTGCAAGATTGCCAGAAGTCGACGTCGTACTTCAGAACATCACCAGTGGTCAAAAGAAATGTCAGTTAGGTTTACTCGACGAACATTCCTGATATTGCCTGATGTCCTAGGGCGCAACTCTCCAGAAAGCAACACGTGGACCCATCTACACTTAATCCCCTAACACCCCCCCCCCTCCATCGAATATCCCAATACCTCCCACCCCCCCCCTCTCCATTGAATATCCCAATAATTTGATAATTAATGTAGCAGTGAGGAATTCATATAATAGAATGTGTAAAACGTATTTGAGAGAGAGAGAGAGAGAAAGAGAGAGAGAGAGAGAGAAAGAGAGAGAGAGAGAGAGTAATATCAGGGCCAGGACTCTGAAAGGTAACGAAAGCATACGTGTAATACATTTTCGTTAATCTCTTTCTGCTGGTTCTTCTTCTTCGTCTTCTTCTCCTTCTTCTCTCTCTCTCACGCACGCGCACGCGCGCATACACACACACACACACACACACTCATCCACACACACGTCCTAGTATTATGTTGCTAGGACATTCTGATATAACTACATTAGTGTTCATGCTTCAGTTGGAATTTAGGTTCACTGACAGCTAATAAATATAAACGCATCCGCAACCTTTTCCACGCGCACATTTCTGTCCTCTACAACAGTGTGATTGATTCCGTCTGTATACACTCACAATACTAGTACACTGTGGTGGTTTCTTGTATATTATTCACTACTACATATTCTCTGTAAACAAACAATTCTAGTGACCATGAGAATCTCTGGGATTACGGTATGTCACATGGCTGAGAACATCCACGTTGTATGACGCACGTGTTTCCAGTCCAGTCTATATACAAACCCCTTTGAGGAGATGGTCTTCGGATGGGTAAATTTTCCTTTGGATCAGAAGTTCCTCAACTTCTTTAAATCTCACTTCTCTTACCTGTACATATTTGCTTGAAAAACAGGTGCGTGTGTTTTGAAGCGAAGGGAATGTGTACTTTGTCTATTGACGGCTTACGGGAGTAGATGTTGACAATCCCACGGGGAAAGTTTAATAGATAACATGTCTGGTGTATAAATATCCCCTGAATGGACATCAAAAGAAACAAAAATAGAGCTAATTTGCCCTCTGCTGATTGGTAGTTGAATTTTTTTAATGTTTGAATTATAAAAGTGATTGTAGAAATCGTCGAAAGTTTTATTTATTTTTTTAATTTCATATTCAGGATCGTTTTTTCGTATCTTTTTGTGTAAGCAGATAACAAGCTATCTGGCATTGAAACAAAAATAACAACATACAATCACAAATAGTAGGCCTAGTGGTTGATCTGCTTGTTAATAAGTCAAACAAAGTATTACATGAAGCTAGTTTTTATTTGTGTGCTTATTTACCTTTTCTGTACAGAAATATATGAAATTCATAGTGTACATTATACATATACGTGTAAAACAGATGTCATTTTATTTATCTGTCGTGCAATATAATTGTGCTGTGTTACAGATTAACTTGCCTCTCGGAGAGACTCCGTGAAAATTATAATCTACTGTCGATTAGACTTTTGGATGATCTCTAGTATATGACTCGCAAAGGCAGGGCAATAATTTAATGTAGGGTACTTTGTATTGTTAAAGTGGCAAGATCATCTTTGCATATCCTTTTTGTTCACAGTAAAATGGCGGTTGTTTAATATTAAGAACGGAGCACTGTTGACATCGGCAAACAGCTTCATAACATTTTGCAAATTTCTTTTTCATATGTTCCTTAGTTAGTATTATTATGTAGAACATTAGAAATAATACATATAAATATGTAATATTGTATGCAAATATTATCTTGCCACTTTAAAGACTGCTAGTATACCGTTATTTATTTTAATATACATTTAACTTTAACCTTAATTTTAACTTTAACTGTGAATTAACATCATGTATTGCAGATTTTTTGAGTTCATGTCCAGTTTGTATTTTATATTTGCACTACCACAAGTGTTCAATTCATGTCTAAAGTTATTTGTATCAAATTGTATCGAAATCATAGATTATTACCTAAAAATAGATTTAGTTGAAATATCAATGGTTAAGCAATTACTTGTTTGTATTAATTATAATAAAATGGCCATTCTACTACTTCTACGAAACCTTCTTGAGTACAATGTTATTGTCTTCAATGTTTGTGTGGGGATTTGTGAACAAGACTTAAGCTGATCACCACATCTTCCGTGGCGTAACTACTATGTAGCCAAAAAAAGCAAGTGCTTACAAATTGAAATAACAATAATATATATATCTTTTTTTGTTGTTGATTGTTTGTTGTTGTGTTAATGTTGTTCTTTTAAATATTGTGATTACGGTCCAGGACATAGCCTTTTAGTTATACTGATAAACGCTTGTCATCCTTTACGGAACTGTCCTCTAATGTTAAAGCAAAGCCGTTTTTAGTATTGGCATGATGTATGGCATTTTAAAATAATACATCTTTGTTATGACTTGCTTGTTTGATCAGCCTTGTCAAATGTTTAAAATATTTATGATATTTGAAATTGCCCTCATGGCTTGCTAGTTACGGCATGCTAGTTTTGTCTGCATTTTGAAATATATTATATATTTATGATATTTCCAATACTTGTTTTGTCTTTGGACAAAAGGTAACGAAAGCATACGTGTAGTACGTTTTCGTTAATCTCTTTCTGATGCTTCTCTCTCTCTCTCTCTCTCTCTCTCTCTCTCTCTCTCTCTCTCTCTCTCTCGTGAATCTCTCTATACTTGTATCCGTTTCTCTCTCAATACCTCTCTTGTTTTTCATATGGTTCTTAACCTCAAAATAAAAATGATTAGCATTATAAAACAACAACTAAAAAGCCTATCAGACATGTGATGGTAAAATACGATTCGTATATCAACAACGGAAAGCTCGTACGGAATTTGACGTTTTGTGTAAAGGTTGTATTTGACTACACCCACCGAGTTCTGTGGGAGGGATTCATGAGTCATAAATTGTAAAGAGTTGTAAATATAAACATATCGATTATGCCAATGCGATGTTTGTCTATTAAACTGCTATGAAATCTACGGGGGTTGTCGGAAAACAATAGTATCGTATTTGACTTTACGGAATTAATACAACACAGTATGTGCATCCCGGTCTACAAATATCGTACTGTATCTATCCATTTGTGTTTTGTTATCAATGGTGAAGTCTCGTTGTACAGAAAGTCAGTTAAAATCGGATAGGAACTTAAACTTTGAAACAACCCCCTATCGACGTACGAATGACGTTTTTGCAGAGTTGTTTGCCCCTGTCATGAACACGTTGCGACGTTTATCTGCGATGTATTTGATCATCAGTGAGTCAACTTTACAACCTGGGGTTAATTAGTAATTAAATACGTTAGATGTTAGATTAAGACATTCAAGGTCATTGGTCGATTAGTTCAATTGAATTTAGAATCTTTTCTAGGACAGAAATGTTTAAATAGATCTACCTGTTCAATTCTCATCAGTGGAGGAGAACCTGCCAAACGTAAAAATCAAAATAAAACAAAAACATCAAATGTTTGTGTGTTTTTATTTTCATAAATAAAAATAACAACAATTAGACATGGCATTTAGACTTTAGTTGCAGCATAGACACTAAATATCAGCCTCATAAAAGTCAACAGTCGAATATTTAGCCTAAAAATTAATAAAGTATTAATTTAATATTCATTATAATTTCATTTGTTTTAAATTTTGACGCAACTCGATATGATTATGGATATATACTCAACTAAATTAATTAAGGGTCACTAGTAGCCTTTTCAGGCATTTAGCTTTAGATTAAAATGACAACGAAGAATTTGCAAACATCTACTGTCTCCAGCTACTGTCTCCAGCTACTGTCTCCAGCCACTCTTCAAGAGCCTATAGACGCATTAGAGGAAGAATTGCACTTAATATGTTTGTGTAAATATTTACAATTATTGTACACGTATCTCTCATTGTTAATCTTTCTTTCTTCTCTCCTCATCTTTTCTTTCCCTTCTCCTGAAGCGGTTTTCATTTCAGTTGTAATAACTTTTAACCTATCCATTTCGTCTTGAACAGAATGTGTTTAAACTTAAATTAGAATTGCACCAGATTCGATTCCTCAAGCCAAGTTCAGAAATTTGGTAAAAATCTGTCGGTCCTTAATGTATTTTGTTGAATATATTATTATAATTTCTAATACATTAAAAATATATTCTGTTAATAAATATGCCTAATTGTCCAAAAGTGACTTCTCTAACACAAAATATAATCAACGTAGATATCCAGTAGAATAAATACATGCATTTCTCCACATTGAATCAATTATATACAATATCGTCGTAATTTTAATATCACATGATGGACATCAGATTGCGACGGATGGGCATCACCTTACATACGCCCATTTCCCAAATTTCCCACCTATAACCGTGCTCAAGAACGTCCAGATGTACCAGTTTTCATGCGCGTGTGTGTACTAGTATGTGTATGTGTGTGTTAGCTCCACTGGCATTATTTATAATCAAGTGTTATTTATATTCCCTTCAATGTTCAGAAATTATGCATAACTTTAAATGTATACCTGCACTGTTTGTCAAGACTTCTAGCAACCATGACCACATCGCGATAGTTACATATAATGACTGTCAGGCCTGAACATCTGGGAGATTATTCCTTGATTTGATGATTTGCTCTCTGGAGTCGGTCCTGTTGCTGGCACACGTAGGTTGACGAGCGCTGGCCCCGTTCAGGATAGTCCACGTGGATGATGGTCGACTTCCGGTTCTTGGCGACGCATTGGGGCCACTGTTCACAGTGATTGTCGTTCTTGGACTGTTCTGGAAGCGATCCATTTGCGTGTTGAACACAGGCATGTTGATCATGGTACTTGGTCGTCTGCTTCCGGGTCGACTCTGTCCTGATTCACTGACTGCCCCTCCGAAGATGCTCTTCCGGTGTAGCAAGCCTGTACATACGGAAGATATCGGTTTAAATTCATTGCGATCTCAATCCATCGATCATTAAACTCATTTCAATATGAATTTCCAAAATTGTGGAAATAGGTGATTAGTATTACTGAATACTGGAATTTTCCGAATAGCTAACATCTGGAATATTTTAATGCTATCATATTTGAATCATGGAATTTTATTAACCAGTCATTCTCTTAAAACATAACCTCCAGTTAGGAAATATCCGCGGATCCAATAGGAATTTTCTCATTTGATTTTCTATTTTCGTTTTATTTTGTTTTGTTCTATATTTTTCTGGGAGTTTATTTAGATTGTTCTGTTCAGTTGTCTTTCCCTGATGCAGGAGAATACGTAAACTGTATCCATAATAATATATTTTAGACCTCGAGAGTTTCCTCAAATATATGTGGCATGCACATGTACAACAACTTGTCATCTGGTCTGTGTTTTCAAAACGACATCGTTAACAAATGAAATACCCACAGATGTCACATTAATACAATGTTGACTCCACGCCGAATTTCTCTACCACCTGAACATTTAGTTACATATACAAGCACTCTGAAAACTATTGGATAACCGTGCCGCACGAATACAACCGGATGGTTCCTGTCCCCTCTACCACCCACCCCCAGCACAGGACGGGCTTCGAACCTGGAACAATCCCGTAGTATTCTAACGCGTATTTATTTTAACATGCAGTCGAAGAATGGGTATTTGGAGTCAACACATTCAGGAAACATATCACACCTATCCTTGAGATAGTTAATCTAAATCAAACTACCACGTTTATTGAATCGATGATATGTCATGTGGAGATTTAGCCATCGTCACGTAGAGAGCCACGTATCTCTGCATTGTACATTTGACGGACACTTTCAGGCAAACAGTTGTATTTGATCACTCACTGACCAGGGCCTTGGGATAACACATGGGTGTCAAATGAGGAGCCTTTGCTATCGAGTTTGACGCAGTCAATATAGAAACAAGAGCAGTGGGTCGTCGTAAAGGAAGAGCTACAAGATGAATGATCATGAAACTCTTTGTCTACACGGTGAAAGAAGTTCTCTGTCTACAGAGTGAAGTACCCTCTCTGTATCGTGTGAAGACACATATCTGTCTACAGAGTGAAGTACCCTCTCTGTATCGTGTGAAGACACATATCTGTCTACAGAGTGAAGAAACATTTATATCTATAGTGTGAAGGTAACGAAACACGATGAATGGGCATGAAGCTATATGTCTACACGGTGAAAGAACCTCTCTGTCTACAAGTAGTGTGAAGGGGGCGCAACATGATGAATGATGATGCAACTATAATCTGTCTACACGGTAAATGAAGTTCTATCTAGCGTCTACAGTGAAGGAACCTCTGTCTACACAGTGAAGTGAGGTCTATTTGATATAAGAACATCATGTCAAGTACGGGTGTGCATACTAGGAGCAGGAAGATACTGAAGCTGGTCTAGATATACTGGCCGTCAGTAGATAGGATACATACCTGCACCTGGACTATACTGAAGCTGGTCTAGATATCCTGGCCGTCAATAGATAGACTACATACCTGCACGTGGACTATACTGAAGCTGGTCTAGATATACTGGCCGTCAATAGATAGACTACATACCTGCACCTGGACTATACTGAAGCTGGTCTAGATATACTGGCCGTCAATAGATAGACTACATACCTGCACCTGGGTTTCGGTATCGACAGATCAGATAGATGACCACCAGCAGAATAACACCCAGGACAGCGACCCCGGCCAATATCAACCAGAACCTAGACAAATACAAACTGATATTCATAATATGTCCATTTGTTTATCGCCAAACTCCACACTAAGTATGCTCATAGCGCTGACATAAAAAAGTCTCGAGTTCATGCTAACACTACAATGACAATACTAATCATAGCTTTTCTTGAAAGATGGGTCTTGAGACGGGATTTGAAACATTGGAGTGTAGGGAAGTTTTTCAGGTAATCAGGTAAACTGTTCCATCTTAGTGATGCTAAATACTGGAAAGAACGATATCCAACTGATTTAAGTTTCCATTTGGGTACTTGTAGAAGATTTCGAGAGAGGAGGTCAGCAAGATAAGTTGGTGCTGTTCCATGTATACACTGGTAAGACAGGGCCGCGATCTTGTAGTCAATTCGAGCTTCGATGGGCAGCCAGTGGAGTGATCTCAGTACTGGTGTAATGTATATTATGTAATAATACATATACGCGTGTACAATGATACATTGGTGTATAGTAATGTCGTATTAACATGCATGCTCCATCAACAGCGGAAATTCACCAACTCCTTTCAATTTAATGTTGCGCCCTATGATGATAGTTCCATAATGTGTATTTTCCTTTTCTCTATATCTGTGACCTGATAGTAGCTTCGTAGCATTTCATTGGCTATGCAAATTAGCTTCTAAGTGTGAATATTAAAGCAGGCCACAGCTTGAATACATTGTATCTCAACAGCGTCAAATTTCTATATTTGTGCACCCTCCGTATAGATTACATTACAATTTGAGTTTGTACTCTTGTCAATTTTGGTCAATCTGATGCACCTAGAATTCTATCAAATAATCAAAGAGTCAACTTCATATTATTGCGAAACATCATTTTGTAAAACAAGCTCCTTGATTGTCTACATTAACCAATCATATTGCTCCATTGCGATATGAGAAAAAGTGACCAAGTATGACAGCGCATATACCGGGAATATGTGTAGTGGGGTAAAGCTGTTGTCGTAGTGGGGTAAAGCTGTCGTAGTGGGGTAAAGCTGTCGTAGTGGGGTAAAGCTGTCGTAGTGGGGTAAAGCTGTTGTCGTAGTGGGGTAAAGCTGTTGTCGTAGTGGGGTAAAGCTGTCGTAGTGGGGTAAAGCTGTCGGGTTGAGCATGATTGACATATAAAACGGCTCGTCAGATAACAAACCAAAAGTTTCGAGTTCGATTCGAACCCAAACCAAGATCTCTTCCCGATGGAAAGCACGTTCAAATGCGAGGAAGATGTAAGATGTATCAGTTGTATGCTGACACTTATAAATATCGTGTCAGTATCCGCCGTGGTTCATGTCGTGTACTGTAACACACGTACGCACACGCACACACACACATACACGAACGCACGCACACACACACACACACACACACACACACACAGCGCGTTGATGCAGTATTGATACTCTCCTGTGAGAGTGAGGACAAACAATCGAAGTGCTTACCGTTTGATCATTGACGTATCGATCGATCTGATTTCCTTTGATGTTGCGATATGATAGAAGAAAACCAATACACGACTTATGTAGCTATTTGCCGGAAACACTTCTACATCAATTAATCGAAGTTACTCCTGAGCCCGTCTGTATAGAGGCGAGTGTTCGACACGGGAGATGTACTGTATAATGTGTACTTCCCACGCTGACTTCGCTGTCCTTCACGCGAACAGTTATTAATTTTCTGTAAATGTGATGTCCATTTGTTTTCTTTAAAAAACAGATTTCCCCCATTTTCCTTTAAAAGAATGACCTCCCTATGCACGAACACACGCAGTTTTCAGTCCCTCTCTCTCTATATATCTCTCTCTCTCTCTGTCTCTCTCTCTCTCTCTCTCGCACACACTCTCTCTTTCTCACACACACACACACTCACACACACACGCACACACACATACACATACACACACACACACACACACACACACACACACACACACGACAGATGTATATAAGGTATCTTTCGATTTCTTGGTTCTAAATATAAAGTTGACGTGAACGTGTTATACGGTGGAATGCATGGCGGTTCAATTGAGACATTCAGAATGTTTCCAAGTCAACCAGTCAAGTTTGCATTCGATGGAGTTTCAATATTGGCCAATGACTATAATGCTGTGTGCCACTCCACGGTCAGTGACCAAAGTAGTAATTTCATATTTGTTCTCCTTTCTCTGTGTCAACGTCCGCGCATGGTTGGAGAGTCTCCTACAGTGATACTTAGTGCATATTTGAAAGGTGGTGATTCAGGCTTTTTCATCTTGTCCGTTCCGGAGTTCTATTTCTTTCTGTAGTTTTCAGTTGGTCTATCTATTTGGAAGGCAATGGCCATGGCTTTAAATGCTTTCCTAGTCAATCATTTAGACGTTTCCGTAGTTTACAGTTGGTCTGTGTATTTGGAAGGCAATGTTTTTTTTACGCTTTTCAAAGGCAATCATTTAGGCTTCCGTATTGTCCGTTCCGTCGTTTTCAGTTTGTCTATCTATTTGGAAGGCAATGGCCGTGATTTTAAATGCGTTTCCGTAGTTTTCAGATGGTCTGTCTATTTGAAAGGCAATGGTTAAAAATGCTTTTCAAAGGCAATCATTTAGGTTTCCGTATTGTCCGTTCCATCGTTTTCAGTTTGTCTATCTATTTTGAAGGCAATGGCCGTGATTTTAAATGCGTTTCCGTAGTTTTCAGATGGTCAGTCTATTTCAAAGGCTATGGTTTAACATGCTTTTCAAAGGCAATCATTTAGGCTTTCCGTAGATTATATTAACGGGAACGTGGTAGTGTAAAAAAATGGGAGGTCGGGAGTGGGTGGGGTTCTGTATTGGTTTATCTGTGTAGTCATTGCACAGACAACGGCATCCGTTGACGTCGTTCACAATTACGGGAAGTACTGCTGTTGTGAATTTGGACTTCAGTACGTGTCAAATTGAACTCGTCCGTGTTAAATTGAACACAAGTACGTATCAAATGAACATCAGTACGTGTCAAATTGAACACCAGTAGAATTAAGCACCAGTGTCAACATACATATATAGTTCTGTTCACCCACCAGAGACTGGGCTGCCTGCCAGGGAGGATGACGTGGGTGAATGGTAACTTTGCAGAGCAGAAAACGGCGGCTTGGGTTGTATACTCCCCAGGAAGTTGAGAAGGAGCACTGAGATGCACACTGATCCATTGACCGGGATAATACGGTGGCACTTTGAGCCTTATGGGGTGGATTTGGCGCGTTATAAATAGACATTATTATTATTATTATTATTATTATTACAAAATGGGATATGAACATAGGGCACAGAAGCATTAGAGAATATACAACTACTTACGCGTATGCTGACAGAGAAATAGACACGCTGACTGGTGTACACGTAGCACGGGAACAGGAGTAGACGTCGTCGTTGGCACAGCAGTAAGCGTTGTCGCCGGAGCACGTGAGCTGGTGGCGTGTGCCGTTCGAATCCGTATAACTACATTCCACGGTAGAAGTCATTCTCAGAGAAAGGCATGTTGAGTACCACCTCCTGCATAATAATAAAACATATATAAATTAGCTCAACATACTAAAAAAATAACAACAGTTTACTTTCTGATTTGTAACAACGAATTCATGTCATGTATCATTTCGATCTTGTTGAAGAAGTGGTACACGTGAGTACAACCTCTTATGCCCATTACAGACAGAAACAAGTCTACATATCGTGGTGGAATCGGGGAGTGACAAAATCGATCACATAGCCCGATTGATTTCCGGTATCGATTAGTACTTGTGTCGGTTAATGCTGCGACTAATACCCCCAGAGGGGAAGCTAACACGGCACATTTGACCAGTCGATGCTACACTGACGACGTTATGTCCACTGTCCGCATGTAAGATCACCCAACATCGAAGAAAACATGCCCCCCCCCCTCCCCCCCCCCCTGCATCTCTCTGCGAGGGACTGCCATTCATAAAGAAGAATAAAAATATGACGTGTAGTGTTACAATCATATTTTAAAATATAGTCTACTCTTGTTTTATATGGTTGGCACCCCTAAACTATTTGCTATGACTTACTGGGGGGAAAAAAGGACATACGACAATTTTCTTCAAATTAGGCCCTATTTTATTTCGTAAATAAATTAAGTGTTTTTGTGATATTGCGGTGGATACTAATTTGGAATAAATAACGATTGATTGAAAGATTTTGCAATAGTGCCTAACATGGTAAAAATTGCTATTTTGAAAATATGTATTACCCATTGTTATGTTAGAAGTGTGTTAAACATAACAATTTAAGTACACAAATATATTCACAACTTTTAAACCAACCCTTTCACTGGAAACGGCAGTTGGGGTTGTATACTCTCCAGAGAGTTGAGAAGGAACCCTATTTCCGTCCACGATTCCGAGTCTGTCTCCAACCAGAATCTGATGACTTCTTGGTGGCCAACCACAGGGTCAGCCTGATATGTCCAACCACAGGGTCAGCCTGATATGTCCAGCCACAGGGTCAGCCTGATATGTCCAACCACAGGGTCAGCCTGCTATGTCCAACCACAGGGTCAGCCTGATATGTCCGGCAACACTACGATACTAGGACCACATTCCACCAACTCTGCCAGGGACATGACAACTCGTGGGAGTGGGGAGCGAGGAGGGAGGGGTAGAATTCACATGTACCCCCACCTTGAGGTCTGGGTCCCGTAACCAATCAGGTTCGATCTGTCTTCCTTCACAGAACACGACAATTTATTTTCTGTCGTTGGGATTTGTTCGAGGAATAAATGGAAGATAATTATTTTAGCAAATTAGTTGTTGTTGTTGTTGTTGTTGTTGTAATTTTTTTAAATAGTGTTTCTTCCTCCTCTCCTATGGGTGAAATATTCCCGAGGCAACGTAAAGCACTAATTCATTCATTCCTCCTCATCTTATTTTCCTTCTTCTTCTTCTTGTTCGAGGTTATTGTTTTAGATTTTAAGAAAAGGTTTCCATGCGCTGATGCGTTCACTGAATTAATTTCAATGTTGTTATCCCTGTATCCTTACCTCATAACTTGCACGTAGTACTTATCGTACAATCATACTTTATTTATTTGCTCCATGGAGACGTATTCTTCTCAGACCTGTTCAATTGTCAATATTTGTCAACAACGTAACGTGTGTGTATGCGTGTGTGTGTGTGTGTGTGTGTGATTTATTACGGTGAACCGCACATTTTATCACCCAATACTATGTCTGTGCAGTAGATATCGCTTGTGGGAGATCAGCGACATCTACAGGCGATATCTATTGCTATAAAGTCACAGTGCAAATGCACAGCAGCCTAAACATTGACTTCACAGTTAAATCTTTATGATGTGTCATTTCTTCTTAAACGACTTGAAAATGATATTGGGTAATAAATAGAATCTCACCCTCGTGTCTTGGAATATCAACTATATAAAAACTCGTCGATGAAAGTTATTAAATCCGAGGCTTTATAAAGTATGGTAAAAAAATAAATAACACGGGTGTGAGAGCATTTCTTGAAAGCATTTCTATTATTATTTCGCGCACTTGAAGTCAGAAACCAGTCTGTGATACACGCATCTTACTCTACTACCGGTTAGAAGTAAACATGGGAGGTCGTCGGCTGCAAACACTGTAATAAAGACGACAACGACCAACAATGATTGAATTTAAGAAAAACCTAGATCTCACAGCCTCCATCCGTACATTTATTAGAAGAAGACGAGAGGATGTTGGCCTGACGACAGGTCAGAGAGCGAAACGATAGGCCTCGTCTACTCGTCTACTCACTACTGTCATGATCAGCTGACCTGATAGTGATATCTGGCGATACGGATAGTGATAGTCAGTGATACTGAATTAGTGATATAATAATGTTTATAGAACAGCTGTGAACATGGGTAATGAAAGCTGGTTATAACTGATTCAAGGGCTAATATTTCAGCAAGTAGTCAAATTAAATGTCCCCTCCTCTCTCTCTCTCTCTCTCTCTCTCTCTCTCTCTCTCTCTCTCTCTCTCTCTCTCTCTCTCTCTCT
>JAUTBT010031957.1:0-37899 GCA_032361225.1 Lepetodrilus schrolli | reverse complement strand
AATAATAAATCTTTTACAAGGCATTAAAATCGCCCAGAAATGAAATTTTGAGTCTAAATGGATGGGCCTCACTACCATACAGTAGCATTTTAAAATAGTAGTTTGACGTCACATTAAAATGACATCATGTGAAATTAGCTCCCTAATTTGCATAGTTATTAGTCAAGCAAAGTAGCACGATACACGAAATAACTGTATACGAACTTATTCTCATAAACTTGCTTGAATTGCACTCTTATTACTAGTTATTTCAAGTAATACTGTATTACTTTATATGTCTGCACATAATATTTGGCAAAATTCAACATATTATTTAGAAACAAATGGCAAAAACAGTAAATAATGTCCAACTTTCCATTAGATGATAAATTATTGTATCCACTATCATACATGAAACAAAATATGCTTTTGTAGATTTGGCATGGGATAACACTGTTGGCAATAACATGTGATTACAAACTTGAAAGTTTAATGCTCATCCAGGAGCTTGGTACCTTCGCCATTGATGAGATTTTTTTGGTTGGGATCAGGGAAGATTTGGATCCAATGTCTATTCTGAATGTACATTCACGATCCATGTCTTACTCTATGACGACTGTACACATAGCTGTTCCAGAAATTGTTATTTTAGGCTCTCCTCCCATCACAAACAAATTACTGCCACATTGCTGAAGATGCAGTGTAAAATAACACTCTCACTGTTGCAGTTACTTAGCCATGAAGCAGATCCAAGATGCTGCCAGTCTGCTGACCAAAAGATCTGACCAATCATCACTCAGAACAGCTGCCCACATGACTTTGCTGGCCAATGAGAAATCACAAGGCTTCATTTATGCTCACCGATTGGTCCATCAGTTCATCTCCAAGGATGACTGGAAACAAGGTTACAAGTTTCTCAAGGAGCATGAGACACTCAAGGTATGCACTAGATGGGTTTTTTATGCAATCAAAGTACAGTAGTTTTTAAATATTTTAGTTTTTATTATTGAATATGTTAGAATTTATCAGGGAAACATTTCTATATTGAATTGAACTTAAAACCACTTGGATTAAGCCCAATTATTATTGTTACAGATATATAAACCTGATGCAATGGTGTAATGATTTTATGATAATATTTAGGTTTATTAAGTATTGTAGCATCCTCACGACCCCAAACTCAGTGACTCCTCTTTCAGTATCTATTTTAAGGGTCGCAAATTCCCCAAATCCAGTATTGTATATTTAATGAAACACTGGGCCTGCGATAGAGGGTGGCCTTTTTGCAGGTTTTCACTGACATATGCATCTATCAGTACCAGCCGGTGCTCGCAGGTTTACTGTAACATTCAGCGCTACGGATGTTGCAGGTTTCCTTCCTACCCTAAAACTGACAAGCCGTGATATAAGTGAAAGAATCTTGAAAGCGCCTCTAAACCCCAATTTAAAAAAGAAACTGACATGGTATGTGGGGTATGTTTAAGGAACCACATGTTATTGTTGTTGCAGATGTTGCTGCCATTTGTCAGCATGCACGAGCTGCTTCTGCGAGAGATCCAGACCCTGTCACCGGGCACCCTCAGGGAGGTGGACCCCGCCTTTTTCACCGAGTGGGGGGACCTGCCGGCTGGGAGGGGTGTAATTCCAGGTCAGCTAATTTAGTTTTCTCAGTTTAAAACTGATTTTGTGTCCCCACCTCCCGAGATGCAGTTTTTAGTACACAATTGGGACTGAGTTTTGATTTGAGGAATGCAAATTGTAAAAACTCATACTTGTCATTTTATTGACTTTAATTTGCTTCCAAGAAATCAGGCACAGGCCTGTACGTTGTGAAATGCAGGCATGTAGTTGTATAATGTGTCGTACTGTAGTCTGGCCCTACAATCGGGGAATATGCCATGCTTTTTGCTAAAGCAGGAAATGACATTAATCGCAATAAACAATGTTACCTTTTCCCTAAATACAAGTATAGGGTGTCTGAAGTTTCCTATGATGTATCCAAACATGAAAAGATGACTTAATATGAATTTGAAAACTATCATTACAGCAAGTTTACTATTCACACAGTTCGTGGTGTTAATAGGTATTCTTGTAACTAAAAAATTACAAATAATAATAATGCATGCAATGTTTTAAAGAAAGAAGACATATAAATGACAAAATTAAGAAGAATCTTTCTACAATAGATAACAGAAGAGGACATAAAATCATCATGTTAACAAACCATCTGTCAGGAAATCCTATGCTTTTATTAAGTTTGTATCAAATAAAATATATTCATAAATACATCGGTCACAATCCCCCAAGTAAAATTATCATCCATCTGTTGATTGTCTGGATTTATCACAGTCACTGTTATATAGGGCAACTTGGATTGCCTCCAGCAGTAAAAAGGTTAATCACACTTGCTGCACCATCTCCGCTCGCTTCCCCCGGGAGGAAAACAGTCTGACAGTGCAGTGTAATCAGCTACTATTGTTACCAATTTGTACTGCAGTTAGAGTGGGCAGGATTGATGTCTGGAAATGTCCCCTGTGGCATGTTTGATTTCTCTGCCGTGAATAAGATTGCTAATCGTAGGTCATAATCGTACACAATAGTCTGCATACAAAGGTTTCACTGATTCTACTTTTGTTTTGTTATTGCTTAATCTCTCTGCATGAAATCTTTCACTCGTACATACACAAGTATTTAACGATAATTAAAAGCATATAACAAGATCATTGAGTGTTGGAAGACCAATGCAGTGTTGGAAGTTGTCGCATATGGGTGAAATGTTCCCAGTAGCGACATTAAGACAAGAAATCAATCGTACAAAAAACAAGCAGTGTTGGAAATAGGTAGTCTGTGTCACACCCTGTTCTCACCAAAATCCTCCTATTAAAAATTTCCCCCTAGATCAATTAAGCAAGTCTAGATTACTGGAGAACAGGTAAAGAATTTCAGGGGCTCCTTTCATATAACTATAACACCAATCAATATAAGTTATATATTATTGATTTTCTTTAACCCTCTGAGACTATGGATAGTCTAGGAAATAAGGAACAAGTTTAAACGTATATTTGCAATTTTATTGATAAGATATCTCTTAGCATTACTACTTCTGACACAATTACTGTAAAAGGGTCGTTGTGTATGGGTGAAAGATTCCCGCTGTTATGTAAAATAACAATTCACTGTGAAAGGGATGGTGTTGGTATTGTGGTGGTAGAGCGTCGGACTTCGGAGTTAAAGGTCTTGAGTTTGAACCTGCCTGGGAAACCAGCATCATTGACATTGTCTGCCAGAATTACATTTCTGATGCTGTCATGATAGGATGCAATGTCTAAATTCATGGAACAGTTATCTATCTATGGAACCTGTGAAAGCCAATGTTGCAACACAATATGTTACAGATTTCATATTGCAGTAAGGCCATAGTTATTTGATACCTGGTGTTCAGATTTTTCGGTGATAAATTTGGCTCGGGTGATCGAAAATATAAATAAGTATAATTTGATATTTTGGTCAGTCAGTCGGGTCTCGTATATAAAAATAATAACAATTGGAGATTATGAATGGTTGCTAGACTGAAAATGAACACAATTGTCACTAATTGTTATAGACATTAGTGAATGTAATTAGTTCAGATTTTAATGCACAATTATTTTTAAAGTACTGCTTGTAAATAGCAGTAATTGTTATAAATTGTAATTTTGTTAGACATATTTACCAGTAAGCAATCAAATTGGCTTTAAACCATTGCCTGCCATTTTTTAGTTAATGTCTAATGATACTTTGTGACTTTTTCCTTCACCATTTATTATTATAATTTTCTAAAACCTAGTCCACTGTCAGTGGAATAGTCTAATGATACTTTGTGACTTTTTCCTTCACCATTTATTATTATAATTTTCTAACACCTAGTCCACTGTCAGTGGAATATAATAAAACTAATTATTTTTATTTTCCAAAATGGAAAGAATTGGGTCGGCCAGGCAACCAAATAATTACGGCCTAAACTAAAAATAATATTAAAAAAACAAGCCTCAAATGAGAGAAATGATCTTGAAAAGAGGCTTAGAGAAAGCAAACTAAAACAAAACAGTATGTTGATCTTGGTGTACATATCTTTTGGCATTAGTGCGATCATCATTTCAAGTTTTGTATGTTTGTTATTTTTTTCATAACAATAGCACACGCTGAGAAAATATTTATCACGGTATGTAATTGTTTATTAATTTGTCACGCTTAATTGAATGTTGCAGATTTCATCCTAAACAGTTCAGAATGCGATCCTGTGTTACCGTGGAAGCCATACATGATAGGCGAGCATTCGTTCCCCCATCACGTGCTGAAGGTGTGGTACGGTAACCTTAATATTGCCATGGACACGGAGAGCCTCACTATTACATACAGGACTCTACAACAGCTGCAGTCTGGTCGACAGAGTCACATCGACCCACAGCAGGTAGACTGAGCACACCAGTATCTCCACCTCACTCACTCACTCACTCACCTCACCCACTCACTCACTCACTCATTCACCTCACTTACCTCACTCACCTCACACACTTACCTCACCCACTCACCTCACCCACTCACCTCACCCACTCACCTCACTCACCTCACTCACACCCACTCACCTCACCCACTCACCTCACTCACTCACTCACCTCACTCGCTCACACACCTCACTGACTCACCCACACAATTTTCCTCGGAAATCCGCTGATTTATTTATCCATAGGTCGATTTATTTGTCCTGGACATGGCTTGGGGCCTGCAGCCCGACCCCTGGCTTGTTTTCTGTTGTCTCTCTCACTCACACACCCACATATGCTCACTCATTCAATCTATCCACCCACTCTCACTCCACACAGTGATTGAGCCAATTTACCTATAACCACCCATTCACTCACTCACTCACTCACCAACCCAATGCTTACATTATTCTGTGGAATAGTGTAAATTTAGGAATTTGGGGCTTTCGTGGTATTAGTATTATTATGTGAACTTGTGCTCCAAAACTATCACTAATATGCTTACTCATCATCTCAACGTACTAATTCTGACTGTCACGATAGTCGAGCAAGGAGTATTGATATAGTTCTATTACAGGCAGATGTACCAGATGTTTATGGACCAGGGGCCCCGTTCCACAGAGAAATCGTAGCGCTACGAGAATCGTAACTCTAGTACATTAGCATGGAGTTGCTGAGGAGTTAGGACTCTCGTAGCGCTAAGGGCCAAGGCATCATTTCACAAAGCTTTGTTAACTACTACAAAGCCATAGCACTCGCTTAGCGATCTCTTAGACATATCAATCGGGCACTTACGATAGCACTATGGTTTCATGGTGGATATGAGAGCTTTGAGAAATGATACCCTGGTGTGTATAGACCTGGCTTGTCCTTAATAATAATAATAATAATGTGAAGATTTATATTGCGCCAAATCTATGTTAGAAAGCATGCTCATAGCACTACATTATTACTCCGGTCAATGGATCTGTGTGTACTCAGTTTCTTTCTCAACTCCCTGGGGAGTATACAACCCAAGTTGCCATTCAAGGCGCGACAAGGTTATCATTCACATGTTCCTCTCAACCTTCTGGGTACCCATTCTCTGCTGGGTGAACAGAGTCATTTTCGAACTATGCCACTTGCCTAAGGTGACAAGAATTTACTCATGATGCACTCAATTTATCCTTTCACCTTTCCTCCTAAATTTGCCATAAATGTCTTACCTTTCCAATGTTGTCATGGTGTTCATATTCTACGCCTGTTCCCCACTAGGAGATACACCACTGTATCTGTAACTTGATGTACCATGTGTAAATGGACCTGACATGTCCTTCAAGAGTTTATCCTGATGCACTCATTCATCCTGTCACAGTTCCTAACAAACCTGCCATACATGTCTTGCCTTTCCAATGCAACTATCACAGTAGTCGACCACTGCATCTGTAACCCGGGGTATTGTACTTGTGTATTACAGCTGATGTACCAGGTGTGTATGGACCTAACTCTGAGTCTGCTGGCCGTGCTGATCGGGGAGACCTCCTCCTCCATCAACCACCTGCTGCACACCGTCTCCACAATGTACACCGTCGGCCAGTTTGAGCTCATGGAGGCTGTCTGCCAACTCATGCTGCCACTAGGTAAGTGCTATTCCCAGTGTCCTCTTTCATGGTCTGATATCAGATGCTCCTACTGGTCTGAGCCAGCAAGGTTATCACTTTGGCTCAGTCAGTAGAGCGTTGGCAATTAGGGTTCCCAGGATGGGCAGCTGTTCATACACTGTAGTGTTCTACTTGCTAATTGTCTTCCTCTTTGTCTCAAAATAACTCCCTCAGGAGCCTCTCATACAGTGTCTCCTATTTGTTGACTCTTCCTCTAGGTCCCAAGTACCTCACTCATGAACCTCTCACACAGTGTTTCCCTATATGTTGATTGTGTTCCAGTAGGCAAGCCATAATATATATGAGTGGCATGAAAGCAGTACTCTCCTGTTCATTCAACTCATGAACCTCTCATACAGTGTCTCCCTATGTGTTGATTGTGTTCCTCTAGGCCCAAAATATCTCACTCATGAACCTCTCACACAATGTCTCATGTATGTTGATTGTGTTCCACTAGGCCCCAAGTATCTCATTCATGAACCTCTCTTACAGTGTCTCCTATTTGTTGATTGTGTTCATCTAGGCCCCAGGTACCTAGCTCAGGAGCCTCTCGTACAGTGTTTATGTTAACTATGTTCCTCTAGGCCCCAAGTACCTCCTGAAGCTGCAGCAAGAAGCCACCGCCCTTCGTGTCCTCATCAGTATGGAGGCTCACCTCAAGGTAGAAGGAGCCGGGAAAGCTCCTTCCCTCAAACGCTACCTCACCGAGATGAAAGACGACGACAGCATCTCCACCGCCGGCCTGAGGTGCCGAGAGCTGGACTGCCTACGGGCATACTTCTACCTGTCTGTGCTTCACTACCTCAAGGAGAGGATCCGGGAAGAAGCCATCGCCGCCGAAGGTCGGGACACGGAGGCGTCCGTAGATGACGATGCCAAGGTGAAGGTCAATAGAGAGCTAGAGCAGCAAAGGGCAGAGGTCGCGTGCACGTCAGAAACTGTGGGTCTGGATCAGGTCGATGATCCTGTGGTGGTTGTGAGTGAAGGTGGTCAAACTGTTCTGAAAAGCAAAAGTGAATCCTCAGGAATGGCTACAGGTACTGGTGAACGTGATAAGGTTGGTGTTGATTCAAAGGAGCCTTCATTGAAAGTTTCCAGTCCAGCTCCTGTTGAAGGTTCTGCAGTGCAACAAAGTGTGGATGATACATTGAGTAATCAAAAGAAAGAATTGTCGGTTGAATGTGCTGATAGCGTTGAAAAAGTTAATCAAACCACAGAGAATTCACGTTGCCATGGTGCCGAGGGTGTCTCCAGCGTGGATTTACCTTCGGACATCGGTCAGATCGGTGACACGAACAGGACTTCAGATTCTCAGAACAGTGACCAAAGTGATTCCCCAAAGTGCCAAAGTCTCATCTCTGCTCAAGCGTTGACCATTTCCAAACTGAAACAGATCTCACGAGGCTTGCTGTGGGACGTTCAGGCCAAGAAACACTCTCTCACCGAAACTCTTGGATACATCCACAAGGCCATATCAAAGCATCTCCTCGCGGACAGATCCAAAGAGTACCCCACGGTCATGTCCTCCAGCCACCGAGGTTTTAAGTCTTCGGAGGTCGACAGGACTCCTTTGGTCAACGGGCTGTCCAGCAGTGGCGAGACCAACGTCCTTCAGCAGGACATGGGAGGACATTCCGCTGAAGTAACTCCTCCAGCTTCACTGTCCTCTTTTCCAAACGGTCTCAAGGACGACTTTGTCGCCGCGGACATTCCGGATCCGATCGATCCGTCAGAGGTGGACATCGTGGCTTTCAGCGGCGCGGAGACGTTCACGACCACCAGGAAGGTGTTGTGGGAGGACGAGCCGCAGTTCGAGGCCATGCAGTCTCGGCCCAGGAAGGTCAGCTGCATGTTGAACCCGGCTAAGTACATTAATGTTCCGGACGAATGGTACTGTATGCCTGTGGACGAGAAGTACTTTGGACAGTATGTTACGATGGCTATTCTGAAGGAGGAACAGGAGTATATGATGCACGAGTTGAAGAGGATACCAGATACCTCTGTGGTAAGTACTCGGAGGGCTTCAGGCCTTGAGATTATGAAACTTTTGGAGTACGATTTCAAAATTCAAAATTTATATGTCAGTTTGTGAAGAAAACTTTTGAAATCATACTCATATAAATTTCGAAATCTGTTTTTACTTCATCACCTGGATTCTGTAAAGTAATCAATTATATTCGGCAATTAAACTTGTTTAGGTATTAGAAGATTAGGAATATTATGGTACTAAATATTTGAATGGAATAAGAATTATTTTAGGAAAGGTAAAGGGGGTGGGTCATAGTGCAGTGGTAGAACATTGGACTTAGGAGCCAAAGGTTCCAGGTTCAAATCCCACCAGAGAGCCCGGCATCAATGTTCACGAAAGTTACCTTTCTAACACTGTCTGTAGAGTGGCAATGCAGTTATCCCCCTTGGTCTGTCAGTACCAGCTGGTGCTCACAGGTTTACTGCAACATTCAGTGCTACAGATGTTGCAGGTTTCCTCTTGCCCTAAACTGACAAGTGTGATATAAGTGAAAGAATCTTGAAAGAGGCTCTAAACCCCAATTTAAAAAAAAGACAGGATATGTAAAGAAGCTGTATTGAATTATACCATAAAATAAATGAATCAATATGTAAACTACATATGTGATAATGCTACAGAAATAATGTTAGTTGTCCATTTGCCACATTTGATTAAACGCACAATTCTTTAGAATGAAGAATCAACAATAGTTGGTCTATCTATAGCGAAATTAGGAAGATTTTCATGAATTTATTTATGTTTTTAAATTTGACAAAATCATGACGAAATTGAGGCATGAAATAAAAGCATTTAGGAGTATAGTAATGATGGCATTCTGATTTACAATATGGATCACGTATATGTGAAATTCCCACTATAAAACAGTTACTCACTCTCATTTATTTGTTTCTTTGTTCTAGGTTTCCTTCCCCAATCCTTTCGACAGTGTGAAGGTGTTATTGGACATGTGTCGTTTGTGTCAGACATTTGACAGCGAAACAAAGGACATCTACAACAATCGGCTTGTTCTGTGGGCTCTGCACTTCGCTGTCACGTCATATCAGCGTAAGGAGCTTAGCAAACTACTCAAGCCATCCCCAGTTGTCCCTGAGAAGGAAAGCGAGGTCTAGTTCCCTTCTGTGTGTTACCAATACTCTGTCCTGACCATCATCAATGGAAATATAGTGATTGCTACGTGTTGACTTGACAATGAATTGGCTGGCTATCATTCAGCTTGTGAAAGAGGGATAGAAGGCAATATTGTATTTGGGCCATGCTGGTGTCTATAGTGAACATATTTTTGCAAAGACGTTTACAGTATTCTGGTAATATTGGAGATTTATTTTTGAATACTTTCGTTGTCTTCATTGATTGTTCATCATGAATCAATAGTCATGAATCCTGTTGTTAGCTGTAATTATGCTGCAAATTGAATTGTTACTTGGCAAAGTGTCTGAGTAAATCATGATATGCATAATGAGCCTTAGCTCATCTGACTGTTTTCGGCCGTGCTTGCGTGAAAGGATTGTACTGTAGTAGTCCTGGTCTAAACCGGAGTCATACATCATGCTTATACTACAGCAATAAATGGCGTTAACCTCAATTTATTGGTACAACCCTTTCATATTAGTAAAAGTATACAAATCGCATGCGTTTCACAAAAGGGTCGTACTGTAGTTTTTACTATGCTTTTACTATAGCAAGAAACGATGTAAATCATGAATTATGCCTGGACTACCGATAAGACCCTTTCATGAAACTCGGGCCAGAGAATGGTTGAGCATAGGGGTATCATTTCACAAGGCTCTCGTATCTACTGCAAGACCACTTGTAGTGATCTCTTGTACATGGAGATCAGGCAATTTCCGAGACCGCTGTTGTCCCATAGCGTATACAAGAGCTTCGAGAAATGATACCCTGATTACAACTTCAAAGTATTGTCTCCACCTTGTTTTGTCTGCAGGGATCGGTTGGAATTCTATGTCCTATAGTGTAATTGCACAAGCAGAGGCTATTGTGTCTTCCCTTAATTTATAGTTATTACAGGTTCACCTCCCTTAAACATACCTTAGATGAACACTCATTCAGTCGCTTAATACAAGGATTCAGAATGTCGCACATGGGTGAATGATTCCTGCCGTGATGTACAATAGTAACCGACTCACAATGCTTCAGATACTCGTTTAATTGTAGCTTCCATTGAAAATGTAAACAGAAATGTCGTGTTCAGTTAGAGTTGCAAGATCGTCTTTGCATGCAACATTGTTTGTTTTAAAATAAATATTGTTCTGTATAGGGTAAAATATGTAGAAGAAAATGTACCACTATAATATTGTGTTGTCACCTATGACAACAGTACTCTGATTTATTAATCGTGGCAGTACTGTGTTCTAAATGTAGACTGATCCACTTGTATATCACGGGGGCGGCGGGTGGTAGCGTAGTGGTAGAACGTTGGACTTCGTAGCCAAAGGTTCCAGGTTCAAATCATGGCATCATTGTTTGTGAAAGTTACCTTTCTGACGTGATATTGATAGGATGCGCTGTCTGTAGAGTGGCAGTGCAGTTATCATCCTTTGTCTTGTCAATACCAGCCGGTGCTCCCAGGTTTACTGCAACATTCAGTGTTACGGATGTTGCGGGTTTCCTCCTGCCCGAAACTGACAAACCGTGATATGTGAAAGAATCTTGAAAGCGGCTCTAATCCCCAATTTAAAAAGAAATTGTAAAAAAATAATTTATATCACGGACTGTCGTTTTATTGTGAAAACACAGGATTATGGGACATTGAGAAGGAATTTGTAAATAATCCTGTCATAGTGTTACTTAACATTGTCAGAGAATTGGTGTAATTAATTAGGGAAATAACCCTTTATAGATTGGTAAAAAAAATATAATTTGGGGATATATATTAGTCGAGGGAGACTACATTTGTTGAGTGAAAATAGTTGTATAACATTTATTGACCTTTGGCCTAAGCAAAGATGATCTTGTCACTTTAATCTTGGAACTGGATTAGCTGTCATTCTTTAGTGCTGAGTGTTATTTCTGTGAGGAGTCATGATAAAAATATCATTCCCAAGACTTCTCATTCATTGCACATTCATGTCGCGCATCTGTCAACTTTCATCGTAGTACCAGTTGGAAAGGACTATGAAGTGAATGGTTCATTGATTATGTTTATTGCACTTGGACCTGGTTATAGGGCAACAAACCTGCTTCGCTCCCTGGATATTATTAGTAATGTTTTATTATTTCACATCGCCTTGTCTTATGTTCATGAATCAAGTTCATTTCTATTCACCAATATTTTAATAATTTAACTTTGGTACAATCTTGTTTAACAAGCATCTAGCTTACATGATACAGATCAAGTTGAAGGAGCTGTACTACATATTTAATACAAAACAAATTTTCTTTTATCAAGTCGCGCATTTCGGACTCTAGTCGTCCGCATGTGGTTTGGTGCTGGGCGACCTCTGTAAATTTTCATTAAAATGACATTAAAGTTCTAATCGTGGTAAAAAAGGTTCATCAGATAATAATATGGTTTAGCAGTGACATGCATCTTTGGTTACTCCCTTTGGTTGTATTGTCTGCTTGTCATTGGTAGCGGACTGCATATAGATTTTTTTAAAATACATATCGGCAAAAATAAACTTTTGTCAATTAAATATATTATCTGTTAATGCCTGAAACGTACTCTAGTCAAACTGTAAAATTTAACGCAAAATGCGAAATGGTAGGGTGTGGCAACCACAGGACTGAATAAGTATAATGACATTAAATCATGTAATAAATGTTATATCATTATATTTATATAATATATATATATATATATTATATAGATAGATGATTTAATATTTTATTATAATGATTGTCATGTGGTGTCAACATATGCCCTTCAGCCTTGGAACCCTCTAGATTACTTAAATGCTTGCAGGCAAGGTTGAGTGTGCCATACCCCCCCCCCCCCCCTTCCCTTATCAGAATAGTGTGGCAGACACACACACACACACACAAACACATACACACATACACATACACCCACACACCTACACACCCACACACCCTCTCTCTCTCTTCAACTGGTTCCTGGATTGAACACTGAATAAGATACATTTAAATTACATTCCGCTGCAACATAAAACATTAACTCATTCACTCACTTAAAATCGATTCCATCAATACAAACCCGACCCAATTTCAAATCAAAATATTTCTATTACACATTATACAACACTGCAGTCAGTCCATACGTCCAAAGCACACTCGATCAATCCAAGCATAGGCCACTAGTCGTCCAAACCTGGCATGCATCAATCAGTAGACCATGTCGACATTACAGACAGTGAACACCTTCCCTTGACCATGAATCCTGAAGACAGTAACATAACTTTACAGACTTGATGTACCTAAGCCGGCAAGCCAGATGCTGGAACAGCAGCGGCGTAGCTTCCTGTAGGCCGTGTAGGCTGTGCACTACACTTTTTCCAAAAGTTTAAACAGTGACACATCCGACAACCCCCAGACCCCCTTAGCATTGATGATTCGGCCTACACATTAATTTAAACCAAGCTATGGCCCTGAACAGGAATCTGTTCCTATCAGACAAATTCCTGATATTATAATGATGAGATGTTTATTGGATATGTTTATTTGAAGTCTTTTCCTAAACGTTCGTGTTTCACAAAAATCTACCTGCCACATCCATAACACTGAAATGTCAAGGGCTAGTGGTAAAATGCCATCAGTTGCAAACTTAACCTTGGCATAAATGTTAAACGTGAGCTAGTCCAAGGTCTGTGGTATCATTGTATTAAACTCTCGGATCTATCTCACTAATAGCTAATGGATATGGTCTCTTAGTGTAAATGAGAGCATCGTCGCAAGGTCTTCGAAACATCAATGACCTTTGGAAGACTGTCCATTGAAAAAGTAAAAATCATTAAAAAAATTGATTTAGATGAATGCCTAATTTTATTCCTTGTTTTGTTTTTTTGGCTTAAAGCTTTTGATGCTGTAATCCTAATAAATTTGAGATCGTTATTAGTCTCATTAGTTTAAGCAGGGCTCGAATATGTGGACTTACTGCCTGAAGACAAACAGTAATAGCATTTGCAAACTATTGTTTAGGTAAAATTCATTATCATATTTTTCAAATAAAGATCATCGTGTTAACGTTTTAGCGACTTAATGGCAGCTTGGGTTGTATGATTCCCAGGGAGTTGAGTATGTAATGAGTACACACTGACCGGGGTAATATACTAATAACATAGCGCTATGAGCAAGGTGACGATTCCCGCTGCGACATAAAACAATAAATCACTCGCTCGCCATATTATAAAATTAGTATTTACAATACTTCTACAATTATGACAATGTACAATATTGATTTCAGTATATTTAATGAACATTTTGTAATAATATTTTGCAGCAGGAAATGAATTCACATAAAAGCAATTTTCTTACAAAAGCATGCACAGTGTATGTATAGTTTATGCATAGAAAAAACATTGGTTTGTTTGTATTTGTTTGTGTAGTTTAGTATATGCATCAAATAGTGCTAATATTCATGTTTTGAATATGACCATGGCTTTCATGAATAGTTTTGTTTGTTTCCACTCTTTATCAAATGACTCGCAGTTTGTCATATATTGTTCTTTGGAATTTTATTGTCATGCATTGCATACATATGTTCTACAATGTACCTCACATACTGTTGGTAGTAATATTTGGAAGTATCATTGATTTTTTCTTTAGTTGATTTATTTAATTTTTTGTTGAGTACTAGATCTAGTCCTTTGCAGAGACATTTTTTGGCAATGTTTTTCGATTTTTCTTTTATTAATAATTTTTGTACATTTTCAAAAACAAAAACAAAAAATCCAAAAATAAATGCCAGGAAACATCTTTGATAAGGCCTTTTTGAGTACCTACCAGAAGAAACACAATCCCACAATGTCACTAGCGGAGTATTGGATTCATCACTTGACCAACCCAAGGCTGACACTGGTGTGATGAAATTCCCAATAGAACAGCTCATGTTCCATCTAAGGAAGGTCAGGAAAGGTCAGGTTTATACTCTCCATTTCAGCAGAATTAACCCTCGAATGAGAGCTGCAAGTGAGTCAATGAAAGCACGGGTACATTAAAAAATAAATATTCGTTTTTTTTAACATATTGACAATATATTCTGTGGTGAGAAAGCAGTTCCTTCGAAGAAGTGAGAATTTAATTATTAAGTTTTCACATTGATTCACTCGGCGTTTACTCCTGATGTTCGATTCAAGTACTCACTGCGCATGTACCATGACCCAACACTCGCACCAGTAATGTGATGAATCTAATACACCCTAGCTCTTTGAATTATGTATAACCTTTTAAAATTCTGTCCATTGAAAGAGAAAATTATTTTCTTTTCATCTTCATTTATGGGTGAAAGATTCCTGCAACAAAATTTACTCACTCCTGATATTCAGAAAACTAATTTTGATTTTCAATTACATCAAGCACTAATGTCATTGTCCATATATCTAATAATATTACAGTGTCCTGATTTATGGGCTGGGTACTGCTGAAGACTTTTAATCTTGTCTACATTATTGATATAACGGGGGATGAGTAGATGCTACACAAGGTTTATTGAAAACAGTGCCATTATGTGAGGATGAAGTTTGTTCTGGCCTATGCTTCATGAAAGGGTCATACTGTAGTCCGGGCCTATGTTTCATGAAAGGGTCGTACTGTAGTCCCGGCCTAATTATTTATTTATTTTCTTTAATTTTTTTTTTTTAAATTGGGGTTTAGAGCTGCTTTCAATATTCTTTCATTTATATAACGGTTTGTTAGTTTAGGTCAGGAGGAAACCCGCAACATCCATAGTGATGACCTGCAAGCATCAGCTGGTACTGACAGACCAAGGATAACTGCATTGCCACGCTGCAGACAGCGCATCATATCAATATCGCGTCAGAAAGGTAACTTTTGTGAACATTGATGCTGGGGCCCTGCCCTGGGGCAGGATTTTAACCTTGAACCTTTGGCTCCAAAGTCCAACATTCTACCACCCGCCCCCATGGCCTAATTAGGATGTGTGCCATGATTTTACTATAGCAGGAAATTATGTAAACTTTGATTTACGCCTCAACTACCGGTACGACCCTTGTGTGAAATGCAGGTCATATTCCTGCAATCATTGCAACACCATTAACATGTCAGCAGCAAATGAAATAATGAAAATAAAAGTGAACAATGTTCTTGTATGTTGGAACTTGTATTTTTTTAGGAGTACAATGCATACTGCATCCTTGAAACACATTATTCTTACTCACACAGAATATTATTCCTACTCATACAGAACATTATTCCTTCACACACAAATTATGGGCCCAGAACGCGTGGTGGAAACGCCAGACATCGTGCTGTGGTCGCTACGGTCGCCAATGATCGCCGAGTCACGGCGTTTGTTTTGAGCATGTTCAAAACAAACGCCAAGGTTCGGCGATCTGACCTGGAATGCGGTGGGGTCGCGAAGGTCGTGAGACAACCGTCTTAACATTTCCATGAACGTAGTACACAATGATCATCTTGAAATTTTGATTACTTGGTAGAAACGGCGTGGGGTCGCCGTGCTGTCGCGATACGCGTAGAAGACCCGTGGTAAGAACCCCATGAGCGTGGTGAGAGCGCTGCGGGATCGCCGGTGATCGCCGTTGCCAAGCCCATAGATCTCAATAGAAACACCATAAGCGTGGAGAGGTCGTGGCGGGCGCGCCGTGAGAACGCGGTATTGGCCCTGTCACCCTTGGCGACCAGCGCAAACGCACGCCTAACGCATGGGAAAATCGGCCAAATGCTGGCGAATGCTGACCATCGCTACACCATCGCCAAACGCGTTATGCAATTGTTGTTAATCGTCGGTGAACGTCGAGAGTTTTGAACATACACAAAACTTTCAACGCACACCAGCGTGTAAGGGCACACGCTAGCTGAGCGCTGGGTGGTCGTTAGTCAGTCGTCGGACGCGCTAGCGGACGCTGGCGTCACGCTGGATGGAAGGCTAGCGTTCCCTTAGCGTTCCTCCTCTAGCGTCCCCCAATGCATTGATGAACGACCATCTAACACGTTTAACGACTGTCTGACGACACTAACGCGTTTGACGACCAGGTAACGCATTCGACGCATAGCTAACGTTGATTATATGCGTTCTTCAGTCGACAAGCGCTACTCATGCGCTGATGAACGCTAGGCACTCGTTATCCACGTATTTTGGATGGTGAGATCGCCAGCGTATCAAATATTTTCCGAGCGTTTCTCGATCGTTCAGGTTTATCGCCAACGTGTTACAGGGCCATATGATCGCACAAGTCGCGATAAGAGCGCGGCTTTTTTCAAGTTTGTAAATTTTTTGGATTTTTTTCTCGCATTGTGTTCTCGTTTGCCGGCGACCATGTACATGTTCTGGTCGCCGTACGGTCGCGGATGGTAGCTGTCCAGTCTGACCGGGCTATAACAGAGGTAACTCATTTCCGTTTATACATACGGAGACAAACGGACTCACGGGACTGGGTATCGTTTCTCGAAGCTCTCGTATCTACTACGAGGCCGTAAGTACTCTCGTAGCGATATTGTATACATGGCAAGAGCGCAATGGTCTCGGTGAATATTAGAAATTCGAGAAACGATACCCTGGTATTTTCTGGGGCAAAGTGGAAGTAGTCCGAAGTGAGCTGTTTGACGGACTCTGTGTTGTGAGTGTTATGTTACTAGGTGTTAGGAGAGAATACTTGTTACCCTTCTGGAACAAATGTGACTGAAACTATTCCAACAGTAATTGACTCGTTTAACCCTCTCCATACTGGAGGCAAACGGAGATGCCCTAAAGAGCAGCACCTGCACCCAATCCAGCGGGTAGAGGGTTAATATCGTATACAATAGCATAGTCATGATCGCAATATAATTTTTCAATGATATAATCTAAATACCAAAGCAATATCATTAGCCATTGTCTAGACAATGTCATTAGTTTACATAAATATACCATCATTACGGGGGAAACAAGCTGCACTATAATGCAGTGGAGGTGAATGAACGGACACGAAGGAAGACGGTTAAACCATTATGTTAATGCATACGGAAATTTACGCAAATACAAGAATGCACATTGTAAGATATATGAGGAAAGATCGCCATACAATTTAGAATCTGAAAGCAATGGCACCTTGGCCAACAGTATAAAAAAAAAAGTTAAAAAAGGTTTGTGCAACATTTACAGAAATAAATAGAGATGAATTAGATCATTATCAGTGTTAGTAAAGCGTAGTAGATAACTGTTATTCCGTATTTATTTTTATGAATGTAAAAATAATTAAGATTTGACTTATTTTTATGAATTTAAGAGAATTTAAGATTTGAGTTCCTGTTATAAAAGTGATTTATTCTATACATTACTGTTTTAGAACAAAAGAAAGTCAATGACAATGTAGGCCTACAATAGTAATAATCTAGTCTTGAAATCTACATGCTAGTGGTGCATGTATCATCGCTAGAGCGTCCGTTAACTGATGACGTCTGCCTAGTCGTCCAGGTGCTATGTCCTAGCTTCTTCTTGCACACAGCTGTTAACAATGACGCCCTAAACACACGGCTCATAATCACAAACACCACAAAATCTGAAATATTTTTCAGCTGTTCAAAAATACTCGCAGATTTCGCCATTATCACAAACAACAGCGCCTGTTTTCCAGCTATGTCGAATTCTGGCCAGATCCTCAGATTCCTCACGAGCGATAAGGACATGTATGGCAAAGCCAAAGTAACGTAAACCGCCGTCATGTTTGCGAGAATTAACGTTTGACTTTGTACGATTCCTCCGACTCCAAGCTTCCGCCTCTTCTGCACATTCTTCTTCAACAAGATCAGTGTTGCTGTATTGAGCAGAATCATCAGCGCCAAGGCGAAGTACATGAGGACGTTGATTAACAGAGCGATCTTCTGGCAGATGGTTTCAAGGGTCCCCACTGAATAGTCTTCCGTGATTGCTTCAGTGGAAACTTCATTAGTTCCATCCGTGGTATCTTCAGTAGGTAATTTCGTGGACATTTCATGGGTTACTTTAGTTGAGGCAGATGATTGTCCTCCAAGTTCTGAAGGCATTCTGGGGTCATCAGAAATTCCCGTGGAGCCAATATTAAACGTTGTGTCGGGGAGAAACGTTGACGTGTCTTTGGAAACGTGTGCATCTGGTGAAATTGCTCTCAAACCTTCAGCAATACCAGTTCCATTGCAAATAGCATTGGTTTGGGTTCTATTTGAAGTGAATCTGACGTTCTCCATATATAACGCATAAAATTCAAATCCACCAGTGGCATATACGAAAGCCAGAACGATAACAATAATGCTCTTGGAATAACGTTGAATTGACGTGGGGCCTTGCATTGGATTGGACAGAACTAGGAATCTGTCCACGCATATCGCGGTACTCAAAACAAGGCTCACACGTTGTAAGGTCATCTCTAAAGATCTGATGATAGTAAACTGGACTGTCGTATCTGGAGGTTCCGTAGCATTACTCGCCAATGCATCCGGTGGTGGAAGAAGGGCTGGCATTTGAATGAAAGTAGTAAAACAGGCTTGGAATATGTCAGCTCCGCATTGAACGATGAGGAAAGTCGCCAAAGCAATTGCTTTCTTCCTGTGGACGACTATACTGAGACTGTTGGTGATCACACTGCAAGCAGACAGACTCAACAACGTCCACGCAATCCGAGTCTCGCCGATGTGCCCAATGACGTCATTTCTTTGCCCGTAGTCGATATTCTCGTGATCAACTCCTGTGCTATCTCGTGCAGAAACAGATAGGCAATCGGAATCTGAAGCTGACGTTGTATATGTGGACTGATTGAATCTGTCGTAGAGCGGTACCTCTTCAGTCACAGAGACTTCCCGTTGGATGATGCTACGCAAAGTCGCCAAAGTGAAGACGTCCTTTTGGATGATGGCATGCAAAGTGGAGACTGTCCGTGGTGTGTTGGAATGCATACTTTCTTCTTGTAGTACATTGCTATGGGTTCCTTCTATTATCTGACATTCTCTAGAATTACATGGGATGGAATCGGGCCGTGAAGACACGGTGCTGCTGGGCCGAATACCGGTAGCTGCTGAACTCAGATCTCTGGCACGGATTTGGAGTTGTCCTGTCATCAAGAGAACCAAGAAAACCAGTTCTTTCTTTGAGGAATACATCGAGACTGCTCTCTGAAATATAACCATGTGCATTCTGTACTACTGTTCCTAGTATCCGCGACATGTACAGGCCTGCATGTATGAAGTTGGTTTTGCTCGTATATATATTGATCCAAATAATCCTCAGTTCACAGGCGCGGTGACTACCCTTATGCTACGTGTAGTAAGCACTGAGTATGTTCTTCGCAGGATGCATCAAAACTAATACAGCAATCTGATTGGTCCACGTGACCCCAAAATATTAAAGGCACAGTGTAATGCAATACCTTACCTGTAAATTGTAATTAATTATAGGTATAGTTATTGGTATTCAAGTACAAGTACGTGAAATAGTATCGCCTTATATTCAGAGCTGTGGTTTTAGTTTAAACATTTGGTATTAAAAATTAAAAGGATTTGTTTTACATACAAGTTTCACGTATAACAACTTAAAACCAACAGCAGATCTATATGAAATCTGTATGTAGACTTACCCCCAGGGAAGAGTAGAACTCAGACTACAGCGATCTAACATAGGAATTAGATCACGGTCGTGGCCTAGGGAAGATGCGGGATGTACACAGTGGTAGTGTAATTAGCACATGGCATTTACAAACCAACTAGACTGCTTAATTAGGACTTCGATGTGCCATTCAATATGCATTATACCTACCTCCTTAGATAATTACCTACCTGTGGGCTCCAGAAAAAAAGTCCTTTGTATATCGCTGTCAACTCTTGATAATTTATGTTGGGCTAACTACATGTATATGCCATTATCCCAATTATTCAATTAATGACTTATTTTTCACATTATTGAAGTAGTTATATCTCTATTTGGTAGCGGACGTCAGTAATATACCAACATCATAAAATGTGTGTACAGCATATGTAAAGCATACCTGGAGTTCCCGTATTTAGGCCCACCCGAAATTTGGCCCATGGGCCTCAAAATGGAATCTCTTTCCGTGTTTAGGCACATGGGCTTAAATTCGGATTTTATATTAGTGTAGTCTCCCATGTGCATTATCTTCCAATTATGACATTCAGTTATTGAGAACATTCGGGATTTTTCAGTCTTATTATTTAAAAAGAAATGTTAGTTCTGCTATCCAATGGTTTCTATAATGTTGTTGATTCAATTAAAACAAGAGCCAATATTTAATATATACTTATTTTTAAAACTAAATTAATTCCCCGAAAACATCCAAATATCAGAACGTAACCAATTGCATAAACAATCTCCCAAACGTAACCAACTTTCTACAGTATATTTGAAACAGAACGTTGCATGCTTTTCATGCCGAGCAAAATAAATTATGTTTTTCACGACCTACAAAATTCAATAACAGTATAAAAATAAGACATTCTGGTAGGGTAAGCAATTGACAGAAAACCACCAAAAGAATGCCATGACTTACTGTAGAACAACGCGAGCGAGCCATTGGCATGTTCCAAATGGGGGCATCTAACGCTCATGTCGCAAGGACGTTTGGATGTGCCAGAGTTGCAGTTAGTAACCTGATAAATCGATACCAACAGACAGGTCGGACGTCGGACAGGCCAAGAACGGGTTACAGGATGTCCGATACCTATGAACATTACACCTACGTAATCGTTTCCTGACGGTGATGTCATCAACGGCAACGACATTCGGCCACCGTCTGAGTAGACAGACCGTGACAAGAAGATTCCGTGCTGCTGGTATCAGAGTCTACAGACCCTACCGTGGGAACACATTGACACCGTCTGCTGGGACTGCGATGGGCCAGGCATGTGAGGCGTTGGCAGATTCGTGATTGGCGAAGGGTGCTCTTTTCCGATGACAGTAGGTTCTGCCTATTCCGTAGGGATGGGAGAGTAAGAGTGTATCGACGTAGAGGAGAACGTACAGCCCGTTGTTGCGTTAACCTTGGTGGTAGTGTAATGGTGTGGGGAGGCATCTGTCGTGATCAGACCACCATTGATGGCAATCTTAATGCCCAACGTTACAGGGATGAAGTCCTAAAACCAGTTGTGATGCCATTCCTACAGCAACAGCCTCAAGGGATCATGTTCCAGCAGGACAATGCTAGACCCAACGTTGCTCGCATTGATTGTTCAGGACTTCCTCAACAAGAACCACCTTAGCGTCTTGCCCTGGCCTGCATCATCTCCTGATGTCACCTATAGACAATCTTTGGGACTACCTTGATCGCCAAAGACAACAGCCCCCACTCAACAGACAACTGCAACAATCCCTGGTTTTGAGGAATGGCGACGCATCCCAAATGACATAATCATAAGGCTAACGACATCTATGCGAAGACGTGTATTTGCACGTATCCAAGCTCACGGGGGGTCACACGCGTTATTAGAGTCATTATCGAGCCTGAAATACCTAATTTTGCTCGACTTCCTTTGGTGATATTTCAATGTAAATTCGTTTTTTTACCCCATGTCTGACTTTCACATTATGACGTAATTATTACCTGCAGTTACGTTGTGTTTAATATGTAATATTGAACCATTAAACAATATCACAAATAATATTATCCTTATTATTTGCCGGTTCCTTACAAATGCAAATATAAAACTTGTAAAGTTTCTTTTGGCCGTGAGTATATATCTTCATCGTTGTCTTCATTGGTATCTGCATTGCGTATTCTTTTTCGGTGTCACTGAGAATGTAGTCTGAACTCGACATATCTTCATAAACATTACTCGACATGTCTTCTTCATACACAAAGTTCTTGGTGTCACGCATGTCCGAAACACTGTCCAGGTTATCAGCAACCAATGGAATCGTAAAAAAGAGTTATTGGAGGCAATGAGAAAAGTTCACATTGAATGCCTATTGAATCCTTTTCAGTTGTCTTGCATGAACATGCAGTGAACTTGCCTTGACTAACGTTCCAAATTGGACTATGGTTCTTTCGTCTATGGGTCTGCTCGTAAGAGCTATTTACAACAATGAGATACAGTTCACAATCAGGGCCTCAGGCTTGCACTGGGTGCCTTTCGCACATGTCCTTTACCATCACTTTATGCACATAGTTCTTCTATAACATCAATGCCCATTCCATATAGCGACGTCAAGGCAAATGGGACAGCCAAGTCCATAATAAATTGCATCATCATCAGCACATAATTGGTTTCACTCCCTTGTCGGGTGTATATTGTCGTCAGGCGATGCTGTCCTGCGACGATGCCGCATAGGCCATACGTTTTATACACATTCATATATTGTAATGGGCGAGGATATACCTCACGGGTATACATATCTTGCTTGACAGTGTGGACTTTTACAACTCAGCGTGCCAAGTTTTATTCTTCGCCTAATCTGAAATATATATTTTATCCTTTTTAAAGGAAATTTTACTTATACATTGTCCTGTCTTTATAGTCTATCAATGTTCTACGTCTCCATTTATATTATATTTTAACGTATTGGCATGCTTCTTTTATTTTCTTGGATCTCTAATTAGTAATACTAACATTGTAGTCGCGTATGGATGAAATATTCCCGCTGCGACGTAAAACACTAATTCGTTCATTCATTAAAAAGCATACAAGCACATTGTTGTCATTTTGGACCGAATTTGAGTTTAAAATGCACATAGCATACATATAATCGCTTTTATAATAATATATAATCACGGCTTTACATTGCCATTGAAACCTGCAGTTGCATTGCATTGTCTAATCAAGTGTAACATCACGAAATATAGTAGGCTCTATCTCATAGTATATGTTCCACACCACACGCCTCACATTATTTTGCGAAAAGATTGAATGAAAAGTATGGACATCACACCTTTAAATTGTATTTGAATGAGTCACGATCGCGTGATCTCCAAACAGGACTAATGTCTTATTGCGCAAGAATGAATAAATACGTGAGACGTGAACATCAGCTCTGGACAATTCTTTCACTTTCCTGAAGGCAAAACAAATATATAGTTCAACTTTGCTATGAAAACAAGAACTATCCGTTGCTAAAACAATACCATTTGTTTTGTTTGCGTGCAGTCGTGAATAGTTAGAAGTTTATTACTACTATAGGTTATAATTGGCCTCAAAATAAATTTACCTTTAAAATTGCGATACGTGTACATTTAAACAACTGCTACTCTCGATGTTATGTATTTCCATAACGTTATCCAACATTGTGTGAATGTTCCTGATGTAACATATAATATTTGATAACAATCACACATCGTTGTAATATCGTAGTATAACGTAATGTGTTTGTTGGGTGGCACTTTTCCTAATCAGAAACCAAAGCATCTCATATAGGCCTACATATCTAAGTACTGTATTACCATCTTAATGAGCATTGGTTGCTAATGTATAATCATCATAAATGCTTCATCCTTACAGATGCTAAAATGAATCAATAAGTGAGATTATAATTTGGAAAGAGGTCAAGAAATCTTTTCGTATTTACAGTATTACCATAATGAATTCGACTTCATGCCGATCCAAAGAAGTCGCCAAGATGACATTTGTCAAATACCGGTTTTTTAAAAATGGTTTAGAGTCGCTTTCAAGATTATTTCACTTATATCACGACCAGGGCAGGAGGAAACCCACAACATCCGGAGCGCTGAATGTTGCAGTAAACCTGCGAGCATCGGCTGGTACTGACAAGACCAATGATGATAACTGCATTGCCACTCTACAGACAGCGCATCCTATCAATATTGCGCTACCACCCGCCCCTGTTATTTAATAAAATAATTACTAATTAGAGATACAAGAAAATAAAACAAACAAAATACATTAAAAAAAGTTAAGAATAATATGTAAATGGAGACGTAGAACATTGACCAATAACTATAGATATTAAACAATAAAATATGAAAATATAGACAACTAGTGGGATATGCGGATGAAGTAGCTGGTTATACCCAATATACTTATCAAATATGCATACTTGGATGTTAAAATACGTTTGACCATGAAATATAGTTAATACATTGCCAATGTTCTGATTTCATATTTTGCAGATGGGTGGAGAGGAACGACATTGTCTTTGGTTGTGCAGTAGCCGTCGGATATTTTTCCTTTGTTTCGGCATCATCATCAGCACCTATGTCTACATCTATAACTTGTCCATTGTGCCCCGTAGCTCCAAAATCACCGGACCACAGACCTTTCCTATACCATTGTGGCGTAACCAAACACAAAATCGGACTAACAGTGCCACACAAGTGCACGTTATTCCATTGCTTACTCTGTTCACTACATGGCCAGATAACGAACCCTTTTCAAAACGCCAGGTAAGAAATATAACCCTGTTTAACTGGGCTCGGCTGAAACCCATGATTACACCAGTGTTCTTCGCCGGTTCCAAGGTGAATACAAGTACGAAGTATATAGTGGATAGTGGGTGGGAGGTTTTACCAGTGAAGCATACAAGCAAGTCTGGCATACCTGTTTTGAAAAACATGTTCTTAGATGTCATGGCAAATTTCAACTCAGTTTTTTATGGATATGCAAATGGTGATGTTCTATTCGACAATGGATTGATCAACACTCTCATGGCAGTGAAAAATGCTTCTCTTCCACGAGACAAGCCAATACTGCTCGTAGGTCAAAGAACTAACGTTAGAAATGTGATTATGAAGGAGCTACAACAGAGTATAAACATAACAACTGTTGCCAAAAGGGGAACTTTGTTTACTCCAATGGCGGAAGACTATTTTATTACAGACTCGGCATATCCCTGGGAAGGTGTTCCTGGCATGGTGATAGGACGAAGGGCTTACGATAATTGGCTTGTTCTGAACGCGCGTAAACAGGACCATACTGTTATAGACGGGACCGCCTCAATACTTGCAGTGCACCAAACAACAAAGACTGGTAACTTTGAAGGGTACACCCACCACGACAGCAACTACAACCTAGGACTGTTGTACAGCATGTACAAGGAAATCCGCTTCATGGCAGGACGAACGAATTGTGCTCCGTGGATAACAAAGAACGAGAAAACAAAGAACGTAATTACTATTGGTCAAAGGAAGAAACTGGCGAATGAGTGTTAGAGTGTTGACAGTGCTGAATCAGATGCCATATTGGGGATTATTATTCATGTTTTCAATAACTGATTAGATTGGTGCATGTCTTCATTAGCTAATAGTATATCTTTTAGAAAACGATATATCTGAAGGCTTGCATAACAATCATGAAGTAAGGTATATTACCTTATTTCCCGTAATCGGTTCGTAATATACTAATATAAGACAATCATGACTATATTATAGTTTCTAATTACGTATAATCATTTTTAAATTAATTACTAACAGTAATTTCAAATGATAAAAGTTATTATTCACTAATGAGTGTACAATAGGCCTTTCGTGCATTCTTTACGTGATGAGTAATGAGGCTGAAGACGACGTAATCACAATTATCTCGGAATTGCCCAACCATACTGCCTCTGCGAGTGCCGAGGGTATATACTGGAGTACAGTGGAAGTAGTCCGAGGTGAGCCGATTTACCTAAATGGTAGGTTTCTATTACGCGGCACGGCCATGATCAGATGACCCTATCAATTATTATTATTATTATTAATTTTCTTTTGAATTGGGGTTTAGAGTCGCTTTCAAGATTCTTTCACTTATATGGCTTGTCAGTTTAGTGCAGGAGGAAACCCGCAACATCCGTAGCGCTGAATGTTTCAGTAAACCCGCGAGCATCGGCTGGTACTGACAAGACCAAGGATGATAACTGCATTGCCCACTCTACAGACATCACATCCTATCAATATCGCGTCAGAAAGGTAACTTTCGCGAACATTGATGCCGGGCCCCCCTTTGGGGTGGGATTTCAACCTGGAACCTTGGCTCTGAAGTCCAACTGTTCTACCACTATGCTACCACCCGCCCCCTAGAAGCGCTACCTACAAACATCTGGGATGTGAAGCCAAATGTTTATGGGACTGAACTTTCATTGTGGTTTTTGTGTATTTGAACACCTCCCCCCTCCTTCAATGTATACCCACCAACAAACATCTGCGCGATGCAGTCCAAATCATTGAAATGTTCACGCTGCGACTTGCAGATGATCTTGGACTTGGCCACGATGTGTTGCAGCAAGGCGTGAGCACTGGTGAACTGACGGTCATCGCACTCTGTGCAGACAGAGAACTTGTTGAACTTGCCCTTGGACAAGAAGGCAGTGTGCTTGCCATCCATATGCTGGAGCTTGTCCAGGTAGTGCTCCTTTAACTTGTCATAGGCTCCTGTGCCCTCATAGTGGATGTCACACTGACCTAGGAGTAGTAATGAATCAAGTGATGGTGGTTGGAGGAAATGTGACTGAGGACCGTGCTGATCCTGGGATTCGAACCCGAGTTGCTGGATTGCGAGTCCAACGCTCTACTGACTGAGCCAAAGGGGTAACATTGGAAACAATGTATGCTAAATAAAAAGTGGTGAATATTATATGCGTCACAAACATAGTGTCCTGAAAATACATAACAATAATTAATTCAATGAAAAGCGCAAGTATGTGTCAATCTATTATAGTCAACACATAGGCAATGCCAATAAATTGTTAGCCAAAGATTCTTAAGAGTATATAAACTGTTTTCAGCCTAATATAATATTAATTCTTGATCGTCCAATGACATTTAAATATTATGCTTTCTGCACTACTTAATTACTAGCACCTACCACAGGTCAAATCACTGGGTTTATTTCTTGGCTTGACACATTCCTCACTACTGCGACTTGTATCGGCTTCTGTCAATGTTTGTGTAACCTGCACGTAGCTTGCACTTGCAGCTGATGTCTCCGATTGGTCAGAATCTGATGTGGGCGTGTTGGACAAAGATGTGTCAATGTCACTCAGATCCTGAGAAAAGAGAAACATAATAAAATAATTGGAGTCCGTTATTAAATTAATGACCGACAGACAGTATATCACTGGATAAACCAAACAAACAACATAAGTGCAACCAATATGGCAGTTGAGCTAAACTCATCAACTGACAATGGGACAAAAAACATATCGACTATTTGTTTTGGTAATGTAACTGAGGATTGATCCTGGGATTTGAACCAGAATTGCTGGATTGTCAATCTGAGCCAGTTGGTGGAGTGTTTGACTCGCAATCTAGCAATTCGGGTTCGAATCCCAGGATCGACGCGGTACTCACTTACAGATGCCGATGTACAAACAATTTTCCAATTAGATTAATAAGAAGCTAAAGCATATATATTAAAATGGATAATTACCTGGGTTTTCATTTCATACTCAACTGGGGCATGTCTGTTGAAACAAGAGGACCCAAACCTGCATTTACCAGACCTATTGTACATAAATGATGGAAAATTAAATGCCCCCCCCAAAAAACAACATGTTTTAAATTACATGCTTATGGAAACAGTTGGTGAAGCTTTATGGTAATTAGTTCAATGTACACTAATATGTTTATATCAATATTTATCTTTATGGGAATAGGATCAGCTATATCAATATACAAGATCAGAAAAATAACTGCTGTTCAAACTGGTAAACGAACATTTTAATTTTGTACTTGGCCTTAGTTATTCACAATTACTGGGGGAAAAGTTTGCATTAAATACCGTTAATTACAATACAGGGTTGAGATGGATCAAACAATATTTTATGTTTGAACTTGATATGTTAGTGAGATCCGAGGACAAGTAAATGGAATGTGTATTTCAGCTAACATACTCATGAGTGATGGGTCGCAAGGTTAATTTGCATATCTTAAAAGCATACAATCACAGATTATGTTGTCGTTTTGAACAGAACTGGAGTTAAAAATGCAAAGTAAATGCACTTAGCATACGTATAATCGCTTTTGTACCCCCAAATATCTTTTCACCGCTGTAGGATAGGTAAAATTATATTGCAGTTCCGTATCTCTATTTCAAGCTCTGTAGTTGTCTTAATGGTGCCACTTCATGCTCCCTGTGGGAGCAGTTCTTACCATAAATACCTCTGAATTAAATCGTATCTCTGATAACCATGAATGAAGGTATTGAAATTTCCCCCAAAATACATTAAATCATCCTAGGTATGTAGACGGAAGTTCAAGGACTCAATGCACGTTCTCTCTTCTGGTTTTTTTAAAATAAATAGTAAATATAAATTCAGACTATTTACTATTTATTTTTATGCATCGAGTCCTGGAACTTCCGTTATAGACATTCGATTGCGAGCCGAGGCTGACCTAGACTCTTAGCACGTCTCCTTATATTATTATTATTATTTAAAAAAAAAAGATCTAGAATATCTATTGTTAAAATGTTTTTTTGTGTTTTTTTAAAAACTATTCTATCACCGGATTCCTGTGCATCAAATGTACATACTTGCATGTAAAAATATGTTTGACCATGAAATATGTAAACTACCAGTGATTGTCTGCCTTTAAAGACTTAAAACAATGCAAAAATACATAAATGAGAACAACCTATGAATATGTGTATCAGGGATACTGCATGATTAGTGATTTGCTTACTGATGCAAGGGATTCTGCAAGACTAAGCTGCCGCAGCCGTATTCTTGTACTATTAGCCTGTAACCAAGTATACCAGAAGTTGAACACTTAGTAAGATCTTTTTTTTTATGACTCACATGAAGTATGTGCAGAATGGTCTATGATCTGTGGACTTAGATGTGTTCTGTACATGAGAGAAACGACATCGGTCTCCAAACCAACATCCTCCTGGGGTAGCGAAGAAGTGGCACAACACTTTGGGCTTTTCTGAACTCTTGGCAAAAAAAAAATTAAAATTAAAAATATGAAGATTCAAATGTATAAATCAGAGAGTTGTAGTATGTAAGATGTTATGTGTATGTTATGTTATGTGCTACACCTCTTGCTTTCAGTAATTTACAATGCAACAAAACTAAATTCTTGTAAATACTGCAAAAGGGTTCTACACTTTTAGTTTTCTCTCTCCAAAATTTATGTTAAATCCAGCTGAAAACACGTGTTCACAACTTCAACATGCAACTTCTGGGTGTATTGGTAACATATCTGGTACTTACTGATTGCCCGAAACACTACAGGTTACTTGTGTTATAAATTATTATTTTCCAATATGCAGGGATGTCATCAACTGGTCTGTAGTCCCTAACATTGTGACTACCAAGAGTTCATATCATACAGTTATATGTGAAAACAGCCATATTACTTAATGTGTCATGTTACTCACCATTACGATTATTTGACAGCCATCAAAGACTTCACAGACATTTGTCTCAGTTAGAAGATAATTCGCAATTAACTGGGATGGTCCGAGCGTGACCAGCTCCTAAACGTGCGATATGTCATCGACACGCGTTCTACATGTCCCGCGAAAGAAGGGACGCATATTTCCATTGGATGATTAAATCCAAGAACCACGTGGCCATAGTCACGCCCATTCCGTACAATCCTGGCGGGAAAACAAAAGAAACAAACGTGTTTGCTCCCCTAAATGAAAAGTAAACCGATTCCAAACACCCCAAATACTAGTAACTATCATCCCATTATGTCGCATTGCAAGATGTATCTATATAAAGTGAACTTTTCAAATATGGTGGCTTTTTTTTGTGCGTGCGCGTTTGCATTACATTATCATGATTGTGTCGATGGTATAAGAACAAGATACTTTGACCATAGCCCAAAGTTATTTGTATGATAGAAACCGGAAGATAACTTCTTGACAAAACTGTATGTAGAGCTACGTATTTTACTTGGATGTTAATTTGGTATGTGAATGCTGATTAACCTACTAACATGCACGCATCGGTGCAAATCCTATTCATTATGATCTGTAATTCGACATCTACACATGTTCCTAAACATTTAGGTATTGCAAATACGTCTATGTATTAAAACGGTAGATGCACGTGATCAGAACTGACTACTGCTTCCACTTTGAATGGCAATGCAATATTATCTATTTGGAATTAGTGGCCGCTTTTTCGGATCAAAATATTCGATTCAATTTTGGCCCATGTTTTTGACAAATCCGTCCTAGTAAAAGAATGTCATGCCGGTCTCGTCACGGGAACCAGGTGTATGCATTGTCGATTGGGGCGATTGTCTCAATCTGTATATTTGTGAAAGAAATATCCTTCATCCTTATTAATGTACTAAGGTGCATATTTCAAATAGTAGGTATGAATAGCGCATGTCGATGGCCTGCGCATGTGCTATTATTAGTTATCTACGGGTTCCGACAGAGGCACGCTCCCGTGAGATTTTAAATAAATGGATAATGTGGGTATTATTAAATGCGATTTCCTGGCATCGGCAAAAATATTGACGGATTTTAGCACTCACGTTTAAGCACCGGAAATTTTGAAATATAAGCAGAATGACATACGATTTTCTGGTGTCTACTCAGACTACTGAACAAAAATTAATATTTTTGTTTTTGTTGCACCCGTTATCCAGTGGGGTTTGGGTGGCATGCTCCCGAAAATTTTGAAATGTAGACATAGCAAAGTAAAAAAACAAACAAACAAAAAAGAAGAAAAGAACAACACGTTATATACTGTGGTCTGCGGTATATACTGTGGTCTGTTCCCTGAAATTTCTAAATGTAAGTATTATAACATGCGATTTCCTGGAATCGGCAAAGATATTGACAGCTTTACGATCCAAATGTTAACACCGGAAACTTTGAAATATAGGCGTAATGAAGCGATTTACTGGTCATCTGCAGAAAGACACATATGTTACCATGGTTACCTACTGGGGTCTCGAGGCATGTTTCCAAAAATGTTGAAATACAGGCATAAAGAGATGCGATTTTCTTGCATCAACGAATGTTTCCAGACTTTATTATGTAAGCATAATGACATGTGATTTCCTGATGCCTGCAGAAAGAAAATGCCATTTTTTGCATTGGTCTAGTCAAATAATTTTTTAATTTCATATTCTTGTGATTGGGGTCTGGAGCATTGATCCTGGAAATTTCAAAGAGAAGACGTTACCTTTGAGCTGATTAGAGGTACTAGTACTAGAATATTCACTTCTAAATAGATCTAAAAATGTTCAATCAGTATCGTTAATATACTAGAATAATGGTAGAATTTATATTTGTTTTATTCATTTGCGTTGTTCGTTGCGTGAAAAACAAAATCAACCCTATCAGTTGGTACAACACATTATGGTATTATGTAAAGGATACTGACAAGGCAAAAACTGGAGTCCTATTATTCAGTAGGAACATAGATATTAATTATTATTTTTATATATTAAAAACTATATTTGAGCAACACAGAGGGGCGTCTAAGGCTCCCTCCCTCCAGGGCATAGGGGGATCTTCAGACATCTTAGACCCCCCCCCCCTCCCCCTACACACACACAACCCACACCGATCTGATGCTGACCAAGGGTAATTTTTGGGAAAATAGAAAAGTTATCAAATTACCAAGAAGAAGTAGAGCTTGCTTGAGTGGATACAATGTCCAACCACTACACTTAGTGATACAGTATTCAGACATACTTGTATGCCTATGGTATGTGCAGGAAATGGTCTCAGTCTCAACACAAACAAGAAGTTGTAAAATAAAAACACTCTTGAAGTTATGTTTGAATATTATCATTTATATATTGAATACGTATAATTAATAACTAAACATCAATTGTTAATTAGATGAGAAACAATGGTATAAACATGGTAATCTTGATGACTGAATGAAGTGACTGCATTATGATAATTACCAGTAGACAAAATCTATGATCAAATCCTAACAACTTGACCCTGCAATGGGGGCTTTTCGTATGTAGATGTAGGCCTAGACACCAGTCATTTATTCCAACACAGACCAATAACCATACATATAGTACATTGATCATTACTCAGAACCTACATCTAGTAATATTAGCTCGAAAACCAGCAGGAAACTATTGTGAATGCAGTTGACGAATGCTCATGAATATTGTAGTTCACATGAGAAAAAGAGTATAACTTCCGATTATCACAGTCATCTCATGATCAGTGTAATTATGGTATAATGATACCATTTTAAGGTACGACTTGCAAGGGTTGCCAACACAATTTTGCAACATCCTGCATGTTTTGATTCAAAATCTTTTTACAAGTAAATCAAATAGCTAGATTATATTCTGAGTAATGATAACATCATAATATCCATAGAATAGGTCAATGCAAATGGAAGAGCGCGATCGGAGAAACAATGTGTGACAATTACGTGACTACAAAGGACATAGCACGTCTACAATAAATGGTTCACACAATGGCACTGAATATTGTACAATGGGTTTTTCATTGCCAAGTTAAGCAAATGTAAATCACCACCGTTCTAAATCATTATTTTTAGGAAAAATAAATGTCATGCTATTGTATTCAGCGTTGGCAAGTGATGGAGCATCTCCTTCACAGCAATCACACCTTTGTCACAGACCAGACTGCAGCATTCTCCACTCGGATGTCACTAAAACCTACTACCTTCCATGAGATCAGTTCAGTATTCTTATCATGTAACAGTAGAGCTGAAACAAATACCCAGTATTCGAATATTCGCGAATGAATATTAAATTACAAATATTCAAACACATTTGCATTGATGTCATAACATCGCATATTTTTCCGTAATACCTTTGAGACCTTCTTATTTCAATGTTACTGCTTAATATCTAGTCGAAAAGCACAACAATGGAAATTTACTGACCATACATTCGAGATGTGACAATGTTTTATTTTTATCAATTGGGTGACAATATGATCGGAAATGTCACTTTATAACACATTAGATTATTAGATTTCAAACGAATATTTGAATACGAATAAAATACGTACAAACGAATATTCGAATAGTATAATATTTTTGCTATTTGTTTCAGTGCTATGAACATATGTCAATCATAACATGACACATATCCAGATGAATTGAACATTAACTGAAGTTCAGTGGATGTGTGGCATTTCATCAGAGAATCTCTTTGCCTGATGGAAAGTCAATACAGGCTTATAGTTATTGGAAACAATGATAATAGCAAACAAATTACATTATCATACCGTATTAGGCCATAGTTATTTGCTTCCATGGTTTATGGATCTGCTGAGATGATTTTTTCGTTTTTCTACTTTGGAAAATAACATATAATTATGTCCATTATATTCGGCCAACAGTGCCTTTAGAGAATTTACATAAATGGTGATGGAACAAGCCGTATAAACCATACCATACAAACTGGACATGAACATACTAACTGGCAACGGCTGACCCAGTCAAAGCCAGTTTGATTAGTTACTGGTAACAAAAGTCTAATTTATTACAATTAAATTACTGCAGTACTCTGAAAATGAGTGTGCATTCAAATCTGAACAATGTATTTGCATCAGTGCTTGTAACAATTGTTAACAATGATATAGATAAATTATATGTATTTTCTGTCAACTGACCATTCATAATCTCCAATTATCATTATTTTTATATGGGACTCGACTGACTGGCCCTAACATCAAATTATAGTTATGTATATTTTCGACTGCCAAAGCCAAAAGGATCACAGAAAAATATGTAAACCATGGAAATAATAACTATGGCCTTACCATACACACTACTACATACATGTCTGAATATGACATAGGAGGCATGCATATGATGACATAGCTCGATTACCTAAATTGACAATGTTACATGCACCAGATGCAACCCAAGTTAAACATTTTAATTGTGTTTTTTTTTGCATGCCAATCAACAACTGCAACTGTTCTCTATGAAAATGTGGAGTGGTATTCAGACTCGAACCTTCAGTCTTGTAAAAATTGTAGCTCGACACATACCCACTACACTATCACATTCCCAATACAATGATGAGAGGTGTTCATCATAACTAAACGAAATAAACAGTTTTAAAATGCACTCTATATAACATGCATGTAGAAATGGGGCGTTATCATTTGTTTGATTGTATTTTATTTCTTTGTGTTTGGCCAATTTCAAGATGACTTCCCTCATAAAGTTATATAGCTTATAGCAGGAGGCAACACAAAAACTTGCATAGTGTTGCAGGATGAGAATCAGATGGTATTGACAAACCAGGTACATTAACGAAGCAGACATTGTATTATATCGTAGGAATGGTACGATCTGGGGATAGTGGTGTTGAGTCTGCAAGGTGGGTTTGAACTTGTGACCTTTGGTCCAACAGCCTACCACTGCATTACCACCCACCACTTGGAGAAAAGCAACAGGTTGAATCATTGACTTTTGATTGCATTGGTGCATGTTTTATCAAGCCTTGGATGTTAAGTAAATAGTGTATTCTGTACACATATTCTGATCGCAAAACCATACATTTAGAAGCATACAAGACCAATATAACAATCATTTTTCATTACATAATCAATTTTTACAATTCAAATGTACAATATGCACTAATCTAATCATGAATAGAAATTTAATATATAAGTTAACAGGAAAATATTGTGAATTGATTTACAATTATCTGTTACAAGATGAGATGTTGATTACCATGGAAACCAAAATTGAATCTCCATGGAAACCGTACGTGGATCTCCATGCCGACGATTGAAGAAGGAAGGATGATATGGCGTAGAAGTTGGTTAATAGGAAGTAACTATGACAACACACATCCACTTTTCTCTTGGCCTGTGTTCTCGGAACGTTCTAATCTTGTGATTAAAGATTTGAATATTTCTTCTACTTGCTGGAAAAGAAATAGAAAAATATTAACAATTTCAGTCAAAGATGTCACTGCCAGCACTTTACAACACTGTCAAACCAAATATGATTATCATAGTTACACAATCTTAACAACATTTAACGTTTCTATCACAAGATCTCTTAATTATATTTTTTTTTAAAGATTCTTTCACTCATATCAATGTTTGTGCTGAATGTTACAGTAAACCTGTGAGCACTGGCTGGTATTGACAGACCAGGGATGACTGCATTGCCATGGTACAGGGCATCCTATCATTGTGGAATCGTGTTAATTATCATTTATGGTTATTTGATTCACTGGTTTACAGAATTTTCTGTGATAATTTTTGTTGCTCATTATAATTTTCTAAAAACTAGTACACTGTCGGGGGACTATAATTAAATTTATCATTTTTATTTGTCAAATTGGTACAAATCAGTTCGGCGGATCCGTAAACCAGGGAATCAAACAACTATGACCTTAATTACAAATTTATTACTGACCTGATTTTCTTTTGCTGAAGACTCCAGAAATGGTGCTTTCCATGACTCGGCCAACTCTTTCCCCTTCTCATACGAAACCTCTCTACAAATACATGGACAACATGTCATTTAACAATAGAACCAAAGATTAGTAGTCTATGTTCTCATGACTAGAAGTGTATTTTCTTTTTCTTTTCATCTTTGTTAATTTGAAGAACGAATGAATTAGTGCTTTACGTCACAGCAAGAATATTTCACCCATATGCGACGAAGATATGAAGAAGGCAGTGAAGTAATTCTCTCTATTGTTCATTTACCTCTCCATTCTAAGGTCACTTTTATTTCCAACCAATATTACTGGAACACTGAAAGAGATGGATAAACAAGATACAATAACATTAATAATAATCTACATACATGAAATACTAATAAAATAGATATTTTTTTTAATTGTTACAGCCAATTAACATAATATTTGACACATCAGTTTCATATTTTCCTGTAGAAAACATGCAACTATTAGCCAAGTCACACCTGTACATTACAGTATCCTGCATAGTAAGGTGTACATAAACTAAAACACTGTCAACTACTTGGTATAGAACTAGTACATACGTGTTTGTTCCCTTCATGTCAAGAATTCTGTCGTAGACAAATTTAATCACATCAAAGCTGAAACAAATTATTTATAGAAATTAAAAAATTACATTTGTCTTTAAATAATAATAATATAGTAATAATAATAATAATAATAATAATAATAATATTATTATAACATTTGTATGCTAAATGGAAAAAATGTTCCCTTACATGAGAGTGAGAGAGAATGTTTATAAAAGTCTCACTCAATGCATACATAAAATAACACATACAAATAGTTGTCAAAGGTAAAAGCCACACAGACCAGTGCCTTACTGTTATAAGGTTCTTTCCATATTTTACTATAATACATAACGAAATATCATTAAGGAAGTGTACCCGGTATGCGAGTGTGTAAGATATAGTTTTACGTCACAACGGGAATCTTTCACCCACATGTGACGATCCCTATGTATGCATAAGTTACCAAATTCCAACTAAAAGTCTATAATATAATAATGTCAGCAGTTAACAACTCAGGTACTTGTACTTGCCTTTTTTGTGAGTTAGTTGAATACACGAGAACATAACCATCAATGTTGACAAAGTAAGACTGTGGAGGGAGTGAGTATTCGTCCTAAAAACAGATAAAACATGGCGATAGTAAAAATACAAGGCAAATAATTATATTCACTATGATTGCCATTGACAGCACAGTTCAAAATTCCTGTCCAGTCGATATGTCTGGTAAACTTCCGTAGATTTAATTTCCTACTTTACAATGGTTGATAAGACCAATGTAATTTGAGTTATTTGATTCCCTGGTTTACAGATTTTTTAAACTCACATCATGGCTTGCATGCATATGTACTGCTTGTACTAGTCTGGATTTCCACTAGTCTGGATTTCCACCAGTTTTTATAGTGCTCGCCCACTTGGAATATCATGCTACAGATATACTGATTCTGAGCTGACCCCTCGAATGCTGAGTGCCAAACAGGGGAACAACAAGTGCCATCTTTTAACGTCACAACTGGAGATCGAACCTGCAAACCTTCGCACTCCAGACCGACGCTCTAACCATTACGCCACGGAGTCGGCAAATGGTGATGGAACAAGTCATATATAGTTATAACTATCATTGGATGAACAAAGTCTGACAGGCAATAAAGTTGAAGCTAACTTGATTACTTACTGGTAAATATGGATAATAAAAGTCTAATGTATAACTATAGCAGTTCTTTGAAAATAATTGTGCATTAAAAAAACCTGAACAATTTATATGTATTGGTGTTTATAGCAATTATTATTAACAATTATATTGATAAATTATATTTATTTTCTGTCAGCTGACAGAATCTCCAATTATTATTATTTTTATATTGGACCTGACTGGCCAAACTATCAAATTACATTTATTTTTATTCTTGACCGCCCAGGTCAAAATTAACACAGAAAGATCTGTAAACCAGGGAATCAAATAAATATGGCTTAATAAAAAAAAAAAAAAAAATAACTGTCATCGATTGTGACATTTCAAACACTAATAACAATATTCTAGCATGGTGAGTGAGTGAGTGAATTACTGTTTTACATCACAGCGGGAATCTTTCAACCGATGAATTAATTAACTATATAATATGAATGGGCTAAAATCAAATGCAGCATGAAACATGCTAAATCAAATTTGATTAAAAGTGAATATATGACTGAATAAATGGAGTAATGTAATTGAATAGGATTAAATATTGTGAATATAATAGAATGAAGAATACAGTCGTGAAAGATTAAAACATGATATAAACC
>JAUTBT010031946.1:0-15000 GCA_032361225.1 Lepetodrilus schrolli | reverse complement strand
CAGCTTAGTAATAGCAAAACTAGTATTGTCTTGGAATACACCTACACACATCCATGTCGTACAGATGCCGTTGTGGGATCTCTAGTAACAACACTGCTCGCTACTGATCCGGACAACACCGCCAATCTAGGATTCACGTTCCAGGAGAAAATGGAAGCGATTACACCTGACGGAAATCCTGTGAACCAATCAAATTATGACTTCAAGGTCAGTGAAGCCAAACCACAAAACTAACAGGGCGGCACACGATATAAAACGTATTAAACCAAGCGGGCGGGTGGTAGCGAAATTGTTATAACGTTAGACTTCGGAGCCAAAGGTTCCGGATTCAAATCACGCCCCGGGAGCCCGATACCTTTCTGAAGCGATGTTAATAGGATGCCAGTCTGTTCATCCTTGGTTATTCATCCTTAGTCTGTCAGTACCAGCCGATGCTCGCAGGTTTACTGCAACATTCAGAGTTTACGGATGTTGCGGGTTTCCTCCTGCCCTAAACTGACAAGTCGTGATATAAGTGAAAGAATCTTGAAAGCGGCTCTAAACACTAATTTAAACAAAATAATAAATACATAAATTGAACCAAACAATTCCACATTGATTATAAATGTATAGCTTAATGTATCACCTCACATTTCATGGATGTTATCACGTTTAAAGCAGCGCAACTCTTAGATACGTCAGCCTTTGACTTCGAACGTTGCAGGGTTTGTTCCGACTGGAGTTCTTTACCGGGAGAGTGACAGTTGCCCAGGCCCTGGACCGGGATCGAGCCTCTGTCATCACTTTTAATCTGTCAGTGGTAGACCGGTCCAACCCATCGAACTGGCAGCGAGGAAAACGTAATGGCATATTAATCGATTAGAATACATGCATGTTGTACACGTAATGATCTTTGTCATAATAATAATAATAATAATAATAATATATGCTAAGTAAAGTTCTTTAGTAAAGTTTATGTATATGTTTACTGTATCATCCTCTCGCTGGAAACCTTGTGTTGGCCCGGTATTATCCCAATCGGTGGACCACATTGTGCGGTGTATTACCCACGAATGCACCTCAGTTTAGTATAATTATATCAATGATTAAAATTCCTATTCCACCAGCAAATCATTTATCAGCGTTATGTTGATTCTAAGTGTCTACATAGTGTCTACACACCACCTACATGGCTTACAGAAGTCGGGATATGCACACAAGATCGGTATTATACTCTTATAATATGTATAACTGCATGAAACAATCGGGTAGTCTAGATGTACGTATATCAGTGTCACTCAGTAACTAATCTATGAATGTCGACTTGATTTCAGCTGGTAAACTCGTTATCCGGATCAAAGAGTTCAACCAGGAACCTCGATTTTTGCAGAAACAGTATGATCTAACTGTTCAAGAAGAGCTCTCTATTGGCTCGTATGTCACCACAGTGAGTGTACGCGACTCTGACGACAAGATACAGCGATACGAGATAGTAGAACAATCCCAGAGACTGTTCAACATTAATGCTAAAACAGGTACTATAACTGAACGACGAATCCCTTATTAGTAACTGAAATAATTAAATTTAATAGTCCATGTATATAGCGCATGACTCCATGCTAATGCATGCTCGAAGCGCATTATTACCCCGGTAAAATAATTGAATAATACCGTGGTATAGTTGGGATAACCAATAGTTTCTTTCAATATTACGACTTTCGCTAAAATAATTTAGGTCAGAACGCCTGTAACATGACGTGTCATGTGAAGAAAATATAAATATTCATAAACCTTCCACAGCAATATATAGTGTCGTCGGTTCCTTACGAAATGTCGTAATGAAATCCTTGATTATTTAAGAGTATACATTTATATTTATCACATAACACAGGGGTTTTGGAGTGCAATAAACCCATGCTACAAATATAAATATTTTCACTAGTGCAATAACACAATGGATTTATATAATTGTATTCATACGCGATATCAAAGCGTTTTGGGACCTCTTTTAGAGCTTCTTATTGGGACTTAGTTTGTCGAAAAGATTTCTTAAATTAAATATGCAAACACATTTATTAATATTTACACACCTAGTTGGAACTATAATGTTGTCTGCATGCTTTAACCCAGTTCCCAAGACATTTACCTGTATAGTGTTTGTGATTGAAAATCTATATTACAATAGTTTCTGCAGCTATGTGATAAATAGTAACTCACTCGTGTTCATATATTACTGATTTTATTGGACATGTTGGCAAAAATTATACTATGCTCGGCAGAGCCTCGCATAATATAAATTTTACCAACGAGTTTTATAAACAGTAATATATGACCACTTATATGAGATCCGCTGTTTCTAGGGGCAATTCAAATTAATAGCCGAGTCGATTTCGAGCAAGTTGAGAGGACATCGTTTACTGTACGAGCCATAGACAGCGGGAAACCCCCAAGGACGGGTTCAACTAGAGTGGTGATTAGGATCCTCAACGTCAACGACAACGACCCCATACCAGCTCAGGTAAATGTGTCCTGATTATCACAGTAAACGTACTTGAGATGGATTAATAGAAGTAATTATTTCCAGTACAAAGTGTTTCATATGTAATATATTGATGATAAATATTCTTGTATTAAGTGTATTCATTTTACTCTTGTACTACCATGTATGGAGAACGTGAATAAACAAATGTGAAATGTGAAAATTAGATGAGACTAATATCCCAATGTATCACCCGCTGCGAATACCGTGTAGACAGTAGATACCGTGTCCCCAGACGAGAAGCGAAACGAACTTTCAGGTTTCTAGGATGGCGCACTGCTACTGCGCCATAACATTGTATTTCGTTGGAAAAACACATATCAACTTAGGACGTTATCATCCAGGAAGATACTATGTATTAATATTGGTTCAGGAAATGTAATGGAAATAGACTTATTTTCAATGAAGATGCCTGGCCAGCTGCTGACTGTTTATATGCTTTGACAGACCACATATACTCGGACAATTCAAGAGAACTCGCCCGGTGGTACGACCATTCTACAGATCAGAGCCAGTGATCAGGATAAGGGCGACTATGGAAGTATCAGATTCCGTCTAGCCAACAACGAACCCAGGTTCAATATAGACCCCATCACTGTGAGTACAGCATTGACATAATACGTATGGCTTTAAGACGCTATCAGAGTCGGAAGTGAATGTATGCATGTATCACTGTCAGTATAGCATTGTCAATTAAATGATATTGGTGATGAATACCATTACGTTTTAAAATGTCCATATTTTTCCAATGAAAGAAGTAAGTACATCCCTCGTACTACCCGTCTAGACTATCCATCCGTCTTACTATCTCTTTAGCAGCAAGAAATATCAGTGTATTGAAGGATCTCAGTGCATTCTGTATTATTGTCATGGCCTCTATAACACATACAACTTCCTAGCAAATCCGTCCGCGGTTACCATCTTCCTTTTTGTACGTTATGTTTATACCTCATATACCGAAGTTCTCGGCCTAATGTGAATAAAGTGCATACGTGAATAAAGGTTCTGCCCAGGGTCCAGTTGCGCGACGCTCTTGTAGGCTACAATAGTTGTGGGGACTTCCAACTGCCGTTACAATAGTTGTAGCGCTGTCATATTCAGATAGCCTACAAGTGCTACGTGCAACCCAATTCCAATTTAGAAGACTGTACAATTTGATTAAAAACTATTGTAGCGCGACAAGAGCGTCGTGCCACTGGACCCTGTTCTGTTCTGTTACACATAGCATATTGGTGTTACATGTATCAGCAGTATAGATGTTACATGAATAGTTGTCGGTTCCACATGATATCTTTGAGGTAACTCTGGCTTCCTACTCCAGGGTGTAATGACATTGACTGGTGGTAGTCCGTTTGACCGGGAGACGGCGATGTCAATGGACACTCGCGTCCTGGTGTATGACAGTCCTGCGAATCCCACGGTCAGGAGACAAAACGAAGTTCTGGTCAGTGGGCGATCTTGTGTTAATCAAATATTAATATTTGTAATGTGGGTGTAACTACACAGATCTATAAAATATGCCTGTCTATCCTTCCATTTAGACATATCCAGTATAACTGTTTAATTCAATGTGCTTTGGGCAATGGGGTGAACAAGGATTATTTATTATTTTAGTTTTGACAGTAAAGTGCAGTTTCTCTGATGTATTTTGTCCGATAAAATATGTTTAACCATGAGTGTATAGATTGCCTTGTCACAATTATAAAATATATAATACCCATTTCAGTGATTCATGATATTGAAGTAATAGTGAACAGTTCATCGTATCATAATCAATGACAACATGTTCGTGGGCAGACCTCGGCATCAATCTAAGACAAAGGGCTACTTCTGTCAAGTCCTCGTTTCGCGTGTATTTCAGGTGCGCGTCATACTGGGAGATATTAACGACAACTGGCCGATGTTCACCAACACCACGTATATGTTGACTGTGCCAGACTCTGTCAACATTGGTGAAAGAATTCTTCAGGTGTTTGCCACAGACAAAGACGTCGGCATCAACTCGAAGATTAAGTTCCGGAAAGTTTCTAATAGCGGGGATAATAACAGTACGAGCATTTAGTGTATAGAGTTGTAATAGTGTTAAGTAATAGTACGTGCATAGTGTATAGTGTTATAGCGTCAAGTAACAGTACGTGCATATAGTATAGTGTTTGGCATAATAGTGTCAAGTACCAGCATCAAATAACAGTACTTGCATTGGTACTGATCCAAAGACTGAGTACACATTCTTAGATTATGTAACCAAACACACACCACTTCCGGTAAGGCTTGTGCAGCTTCCAGCCTGCGCATAGCGCGTCCACGGTTGATAATTGACAGTTTAAGGATTTTTAAATCATTGATTTCTGCAGATGTGTACATGTTTTTTTGTCAAATGTTTGTCATAAACGATAGGCGTATTCTCGCGTGAATGTGGCGCCCGTGAAATGGTCACGTAATTATCTATACGCGCATTTAATGTTTTACACAAAATTATCCATACATGAGCACCATTTAGGACAACCGAGAAGTAAGTGCTTGAAACTACATGCCAGCATATGAGCTAGACAAACAAACCGATAACGATAATGAGATTGTAGTAGTACCCGCTCACACCAAAACGATAACGATAACAAACCAAAACAGTAACGATGATGAGATTTCGTTTGTGTGACCGCTACCGCGAAATTTCAAAGTAGGAACATTTTTCTTGTTATTGTTATCGGGCTTGGGGTGACCGCAACTTTAAAATAGGTAAATAAGAGATCTGTGTGTTCTCAAAAGAACCCTGAAGACATAGTTCTTGGAAGAGCATGCTACTGCTGGAAATATCAGTATTATTTGTTACTATGAATTGTTCATGTCCACACACACACTGTAGTAAAAGAACATTCATGCGATAGATGCTTTAACATGTTAGTTACTGGAATACCTTAACATGTATGACTACTACAACTCCAACAACGTCTATCAAGATTCATTCATATAAATTTATTTCCTATGTATTAAACAAATTCTGTTAGCGCAGCTAATATCAAATGTAATAAAAGTATCAATTGTGTACCATGTGCCACTGTGCGTAGTTATATAGAATAGAGTTGATTGATTGATTGATTGATTGATTGATGACATTATTATTTCAGATTATTTCGATATTGACTCTCAATATGGATATATCCTTGTCGCCAATAGTGTGCGAGGGAAGATCGGGACCTACAGATTTAAGATTTCGGCTACTGACCTCGACGGAAGGCCTGGCGGTCGTACTACGGAAGCTTACGTCATCATTAAAATCATAACCTCCAGCAATTCACCGCCACTGTGGTCCATACCGGCCACTGATAACACAACCGTAGAGGTCCTAGAGGTATATCGCAGCCTGACTCTCAGAATAGTTGTATTGCTACACGGGGTTGGATATTGTACCCAACTGAGGGGACCCCAACCTGGACTTGCGGTCTATTCACTAGATATTGCCGGGAAGTTGGTCCGGGTCCGGGGAATAGACAACAAGTCCAGGCCCGGGTCCGGCGAAAAGACCCCACCGCGGGCTTACTTTCTTGTGTAATTGGGATCTGTACATAACTTGATGGGCTTGCTTTCATGAGTACTTGTGTCCTGCAGATAACTAAGGAATGGAAAACTCAGTATGGTATTAGCACAGTTATTGAATTATCTCTCCTGATTCAATATTATCAACAGCAGCTCTGGAACTTATATGACCATACGTTACGTTTAGTTATTGCTGATGTTCCTCCTAGTGTAAGCCGATGCATGGTTGCTATCGTATTGAAATTCCGCCGTAACACCCGAAACATTCACATTATCTATTATACTTACTCGGTATTAATGTGTTCTCACAAGTCAATCTCTAGGACAGTGAAATTTAGTCATGTTGTTGTTTACGTTATGATATTCCACCACCAGGGTCAGTATCTGGGGATTAAAGTTACCACAGTCCGCGCTATTGCCGGGGGTAATGGAATCGTGGAGTACTACATACAGTATGGCAGCAGAACAGTGTCCAACACCTCAGAGTTCAGCATAAACCAAATCTCAGGAGTCATCAGTGCCTTGGTCGTGTTTGACAGAGAAAATGTCGACAGGTATACGGTGAGTGTCTATCTCGGGTCATTGTGAAAAGCAATATCCATCCATACAGAGGGGGTATAGATTGTAACCGGGCACGAGTCACCGTTTGACAATCAAATTTCATTGATTTCACGTTTGGGTTAAGGAGAGTTGATAATTCTTAGACTTAAATACCTCATTGTATGGACATTGTATTGAATGGTTTTCTTTCTTAACCATAACATAGACCGTTATTCTTGTGGAAATAAAACTGCTATCCGAGAAGAATTTACATGACTTTACCAAACTATGTATTCACCGTTTTAACACATCGCTTTCATCAACAGTAATGTTTTTCTCAGAGGTGCATTACTATCATTACGGAGTATGTACAGCACAGAGGTGCATTACTGTCATTACTGAGTATGTACAGCACAGAGGTGCATTACTGTGATTACTGAGTATGTACAGCACAGAGGTGCACTACTGTGATTACTGAGTATGTACAGCATAGAGGTGCACTACTGTCATTAAGGATTATGTACAGCACAGAGGTGCATTACTGTCATTACGGAGTATGTACAGAACAGAGGTGCACTACTGTCATTACTTAGTATGTACAGCATAGAGGTGCACTACTGTCATTACTGAGAATGTACAGCACAGACGTGCACTACTGTCATTACGGATTATGTACAGCACAGAGGTCCATTACTCTCATTACGGATTATGTACAGCACAGAGGTGCACTACTGTGATTACTGAGTATGTACAGCACAGATGTGCATTACTGTCATTACGGAATATGTATAGCAAACGTTCTACACCTTATTCTCATGATTGACGTGAATTATTGTTCGTATTTTATTATTATACAGACGTTGTGTTCCTATGCCATTCGTAATCCACTTACACTTATGTTACAGTTGCACCTAGTTGCCAAGGACAAGGGGAATCCTAAGTTAAGATCGGAACGTTTTCTCAACATCGCTATTGCTGACATAGACGACAATGCGCCGGAATTCAGAGTGAAAGTTAGTATGCACACCTCATAGCCAATAATACCATACATTTCATTTTCCTGAATATTTGATTTTAATATTAAGTGTACACTTCTTACAGTGTAAATGCAGAATGAGGAAGGTACTTTTATTGTACTGCATACATTTTTTTATAGTAAAATGTTCGTGCAATATATTCGTAAGACTATTTACAGAACGGTGCAGTTATACCAATGGACTTAGTAGTCTGGGAAAACGCCTCTATTGGGACAGTTATTGGCAGAGTGACGCCGGCCACTGACAAAGACTTGAAGAAATATTCCAAAATATATTACTCTATAGTTGGTAAGTCTTTATGTAAACATGGCATCGTGTGAAAAACGTGTTATCAGTCAAATTCATATGATTGTGATTTGCACTGATGTATTGATTCAACAAGGATAAATTACATGCTAACTATTGTCATAGGAAATAACCCTGATATTAGAGATAGTAAAAATCAGTTCAATACAAATATCTTCGATCTTTCTGCTTACTTTACAGCTGGGGGGAATGGCAAGTTTGGAATTAATTCACAAACAGGGGAGATAATTCTGCTTTCGAAAATTGACCGTGAAGAAAAGTATCGTTACGTTCTGAACATCCGGGCCAGCAATGGTCTGACTGACTACTTCATCCGAAGAGTAACGCCCTACAGCTTCCTTCCTGTCAACATCATCTTGAGGGACGTCAACGACCAATCTCCTGTGTTCGTCGGTGTCAATGGCCCATATAAATATCTATCAGAATATTATGGATGTAAGTAATAGTTTGATTCAATGTTTGGATAGGATGCTATACGACTTTGCAATATCTACATTTACGCGAGTTTATGTGATATAAGTAGTGTATATTTGTTAAAAACTAGTACTAGCGGGGTTTTCCTAAGTTGGCATAACCTGCACCCAATCCGTTTATATTGCGAATAAAATATGTTTAAACTAATCTATGTATTCTGCCTGTAGGCAACCACGACTTAACTACATGTTAAGAGTAAAGTAAATGAAAGTGTTCTTCCCCTGCTAGGTATCTCTGCTGACTCTCCATTTGACCAAAGCGTGGTCCAGGTTCGAGCCGTGGACATGGATAGAGGAGGGTCAGTCAGTCCCATGTACACCATTGTCTCGGGGAACACCGACAACGCATTCGCCATCGACAAATTTGGTCTTATCACGAATAAAGTTCTACTCAACAACATTGCAAAGACAAAGAATGTGTACATATTGACCGTGGCTGCATCTGACGGAATTCGGACTGTCACGGCTAAAGTCAAGGTCTGTTGTAGCCCCCACTGATTACTCCATTCTCTAAAATCCAGGGCCAGTTCCTCATTGAATACGCACGTAGATAATGCCGCAATAACTGATTCTGGGTCGCCTGGGCCTTCCTGCAATTGTAACAATTGTCCTACATTGGCCTTTGTCGTACGGTAGTGTTCAGTATGACTCAGTATTGCTAAATTAGCAATCGTCTGGTTGGATGTCGGATGAAGCCAGGATATTGTAATATTGTAATGATTTATCAGCACGCATGTTGCTAAACTAGCTATACCTAACTACGAGTAATCCGTTATCTTCTCTCGTTTTAATTTAGATTTTTATCGTGACTGCTGCAAATGAAGCCCGACTTGTCGTCAATCAGAAGATGGAAGACGTGGAGCCCTTCAAGAAGAAGATCATTGAGTAAGTAGCTGGTTCTTTCACTGCGCTATGAACTGCTACTTTGACGACCGGACTATACCAGTAATACCATACACTACTGTATGTTCGAGCTGTGGCGGAGATTATGAATACCCGTTGTACGTAGTCATAATAATCAAGTACATAGGCTTAGTTGTGTTACCATTTACTTACAGATTGCTACATTCATATGACGCTATTTCGTACGCATGTATCACTGGAGTGACCACTCACATCCTGCCAGGGGGAATTGTCAGCACCAAGTATGTATATACGTGTCCGCAACTCCAACTCACCCTGAACCCAAAAGTGAACCCAATCGGAACATGACCATATCAAACCAGGCCTGCTTTTCACGATATAACAGGGTCGTACTGTAGACACTAGTCAGGTTGTAAATCGAGGATTTACACAATGGCTTTACAATGGCAGGAAATGACGTACATGTAAGCCTGGATTTACGGCCGGACTACTTGTACGACCATTTCGTGAACAGCAGACCGGAAATGGAACGTCAAGTACAGTAAACAAGCCTGTAGAAGGCCATTACAATATTTTGCAATACAATACAATACAATACAGTTGTTTTCTGATTGTATAATGTATTTTAAGAGTACGGTAATATAGGTAATATTAGAAGAAAAGAAGAAGAAAAAATTACACATTTCTATATTTCCGTTTCAAGACAATGGGGATAATAATATGCGAGCTATTTATTCTGTATATCCTCGTGTGCGCGTTTCGTTTCTGCATCTTGGATTTTAACGGAAACACCGAAACTCTCTCATTCCTATGACAATAATGATTAAAAACAATTCTCCGAAAGGTGTTATTCAGTACTATATCAGGATTGATAGCTACCCACAGCAGTGAAGTTGAGGCTGTCTGCTACTCTCTTGACGTCGTTGTTGCAGGTCCAATGTAATGGTGGTGGCGGCTGTTCCTGCATCCGGTGGTGGCTACACTCTTCTGACCAGTGCGCAGCTAGTTGCCTTGCTGTCTGGGCATAGGGCAAGGAATCTCGCTTCCTACAAAAGAGTTTACGTGGAGTCCATATCGGTAGGTCTATCTACTACACTACACCGCTCCTATACGTGAATGCGAATGATTCATAGTGTGTCACCACGGTTCCCGTTTCACAGAACAGTCATAGCGATGTGAGAGTCGAAACTCCATATAATGTATGATAGCGAGTTACGACGGGCCCTACGATTGTTCTGTGTAATGGTGTAGGATCTACACTGCGTTTCATGAAACCGTCGCACTGTACGTAGTCCTTGCCTAAATCAAGGCGTTCGCTATACTTTGTTACAACAGGAAATGGCATTCATTTCGATTTACTCCCGGACTACCGGTACGACCCTTTCGGGATTTGCAAGTCGGGTAACAACGTTCATATCTACAGAGACCATAATTCTGCTGTAGGGATCAGCGAGAAAGATAGACTATACATCTACATAATGAACGCTAAGTCTCCTGGTGGATATAGAAATAGTAAGAGCTTCATGATGAGGCCCCGTGATTACGAAACTCTTTGGAGTATGATTTCATGTTAAACTTAAAGTCTGTTTATTTTTCACAAATCTCCTTACTTGATCCAACGCAATTGCTATTGAGAGAGACGTTGTTTCACTCACTGTAATATTGCAGTACATATCTTCACCAGGGTGTCGGTGTTTTCATTCAATGTAATATTGCAGTACATATCTTCACCAGGGTGTCGGTGTTTTCTCTGCTTGGCCGTGGAGTTATCCTGTCCTGGCCGTGCTCGTCCTCGTCATTCTCCTCATTTTCCTGGCCGTTATATTCATCCTGCTGTGCTGCTGTCTGCTGCGCTGCTGCCCCTGGTGCCGGTGCTGCGAGTGCTGTGGATACTGTGACTGGTTTTGTGGACCCAATTGCTGCCCATGTTGCAAGTTAGTGGAAGAAACATTAGTATTGTTGAATTGATGAGTCAATTGTTTAACGTGTTGTTTATTTTTTATTTTTTGTATTATTGTTATTTTATTTTTTTAAATTTTCATTTGTTGTTTTTGTTTTTTACATATCGAGGAGCTTTTGAATTGTACAGTATTATGATTATGATTACGATGATTATTATTATTTATATAATTATTGATCTTTATTTACATTGTACGTATTCATATTCCAAAGAAAACAATATATTCTCAAGATGTAAATAGTTCGTGTTAATATTTGTTTTCTCCCATTTTCTTTTTACTTTATATTACAGCGAACAGGAAGAAAAAATGGCAGGTAAGACAACAGTAATAATTTGCTCGAGCACTATGTAACCATATACGTTTGAGAATCTCTTAATGCTAAATGTGTCTGACATAGTAATTAATACTAAAACATAATATATTATTTTCTATTAAATTAAATTTATTTGTATTTATTCGGATTATTATTTAATTATGTTTCAGCTGCAAACGCATACGGAATGACGGTAATTATTCATATACCCATTATACATTATGTATTCAATTAAGTTCAAAATGAATAATCAATACAATTGCACATTATATGTATGGCAATGTACAGTACATGTCGTTATACTAGCATGTATGTAATAAACTCCTATCAACCTACTCTGTTCATGATACTATGACTGTCTTACGAGAACATTGTATCATTAACGTGTTTCAGGCCTCCAAAATTAACCCCGTTTTCGACACCCATGAGACACTTGGGAAATCCGTGGTTGTCCATGAAGATGTGTACGCCCAGGTCATCAAGCCGGCAAATCGTCAACGCCTTCTGTTTGGCAGGGAGGACCTGGAAGGGGAGTCTTACGTGGGCAGTGCGGACACCCACCTGGCCTCCACACTCATGGACCGTCTGGACGGCAACGATGTTTCCATTGTAGGAACTGCTGCATCGAACAACTCTTTCCATATTATAGAAACGTACGTGGAAACGGATAACCAACAGCAGGAGGGAGCTGTGGGAAGCATTGGCTACCCTGTAGGGGTCATGGACACGTACGTATTTGATCATCAGAAGGCGGAAGCGAGCAGAAACAGTTCATATATGTCTGTCCATCCCAATTTGGAACCCGTGGAAGAGCTTTCCGAGAATGTTTCAGCTACGATTGCGAGTAGTGCTATGAATACCGCCAACACATCACACGTTGTATACGTCCCACCTGACGAAGGAATCGGAAGCAGCGGATATTCTCAAGAGAGTATGAAGGTTGAATACGTTCCACCGGAAGCGGTTCCCCGACCTCCGTCTCCGACCGAGATCACGAAAGTCGTGTACCACCCTCCAGAAGAAGACGTGTTACGACCAGCAGGGCAACGCCAATACGAGACTCATTACTCAGTCACCGATGTAAATGGCGGAGTTGGGAACGTCAGTGAAACTCACATATACACTGATGGAGAAACGCGGGACACTTCTACCCGGCAATTGCAAGCAGTTCTACCACCTGCTATAGGCCACATGGGTTCTACAAAACACACAGAAGGACATTACTCCTACACCGAGGTCCATCCTGGAACAGCCCCGGGCGTCATGGTCGTGGACAACAGTTCTTACTCAGCAGGAGGGCATCAGTCTGGACCTCACACTCAAGGAATGATGGTAGAAGTGGTGAATGGGGGGCTGGCACAAGGACCTCATCCGGCATCCGGTAAAACAAGCACGGACAACTACAGTGACTCTCGCTACTCGTATTTTGACGAGATTCAAACTGAAGTCGCACAACCTCAAGCAGTGGTGGTTGATGTCGCACGTAACAGACACCCTCCCGGCTCCGAAGAATTGCCTTATACTGATCTCAGCCCTTTTGCTCTGAATCAGCTTCAGCACAATGAAAGTCATTACTCCTATAAAGAATCGCACGCAGGCCAGACCCAAGCAACGCCAATGGTAGTAGATACTGGTACACCTCGAGGCTTCGTTCCAGTGGACACAAGTGTGTCAGGCCCCCATGACCCCTCTAGTAGCATTCGGGTACAGTCGAAGTTCGGCCCGGTATTTGATTCCGTCATTGAAGAAGAAGATGAAGATGCAAGCACAGTTGGACAGACAGACGACACCCTACCGGAAGAAGACGACAGCTTGATAGCGATGTTCCAGGGTACTGGTAAAAGAGTTGAACAAGGAAACAGACAAGGCATGCGCCGCAGAAGCAGCGGACCCATGATAGGCATACCAGCACCGGCTGAATATTTGGAAACTTATCCTCAACACGCTGGATCCTCGCGGTCGTCCAAATACAAGGGGGATCGTTCAGTTGAGGAGAGAGGCCCAATAAGCTACTCCTCAACGAAACGTTCTCAATACTCACTTTCCAAAGAGACAACACGATCCGAGTCCCACATCTCCGGCGGTGGATTCGATTCCGGCTTCCAGGAACCGGCCGACCCACTGCCCATGCTCAGCTCTGGTGGCTTCCGTAGCAAAACAAGCCGGTATATGTAAAGAAGTGACGATGACGTGTAAAACCCGTGGCGTCATGTCGTGACTGGTATCATAATGACCAGCGCCTCTCATCAATGCGGCAAAGGGCGCCCAAATTCGATGACTTGTAGCATGCAGCACGGTGTAGACTCGTGGTGTATTAAATTTAGGATACACTATGCTCGAGAGTATTTTGATATGAAACTTTAAACATGAAGACGTGCTTGGAACATACCAATATAGAAGAATCTCCGTCACATCAGTAGCTGTTGAGACGTCAATTGCGTACTGATTAGCATATATTGAACTTTCTTCACATTTACATAATGACAATTCTTGCATTAATAGAGTTAATATTAAACCAGCAGTTATTGATCTTGACATGCCAAACATTTATTCTACATGTATTTCAGTTTTGGCAGAATGCAGTTAGAACATGGTGATTAAACTAGAAGAACAATGTACGCATGTTTACATGCCATACTTAGCGATACACATACTATAAAATAGCAGTTGCGTCTAGAGGCTCTAGATATTTACGACCAGATTATTATTCGTGTGTTGACATAACTAGGGTGTAGTTAGCATTGAAGTAACCGACGTATGTGCGAACATTTCCGACGTTATAACTACAATGTTGCTACAATCGGACGATATCCCTATAATATAGTTTATTTCAACTGGATGCTATTTGCTTTCGTTTATGCTTCCAATAATATTTCTAGTTTGTTTTAATACGCAGATGCATGTATTATGTATGTAATTAGTAGCAAGTTAGCAATTCATATTGAAAGTAAATATTCTTTACATTAGCTAAGAATGATTTCATCTTATGTACATTGCTATTTGTATTAGTAATCTTCAAATGATTTATGTCATTATATTTTTCATGCTTATTATTATATGACTAAATCTTTACTGTCTGTTAGTGCTTAATTTATTCATAAATACCATAGCAATAGTATGACTTATGTTGTTTAATTAAATGTTTAATTATTATTATTTACAGTGTCAACTTTAAGTTGTTTTAGTTACCGGGGTGTTTGAAATAATTTTTCAGCGGTATCACAGAAAACACAAAAACTGCAAACATTTTAGACGTTCTATGTATGTTTTTTTCTTTAAAGCATTTTCAAACCATGAGAAAACATTTCCATGCAACACGAACAATTTTCAACGTGTATAAATGTAACAACGGTCCTATATGTAATAACAGTCAGTCTTATAACAACACTTTGTCCTCAAAATATCAACGCATATCTTTCCAATATATATATATATATATATATATTTTCAGCGG
>JAUTBT010031935.1:0-18645 GCA_032361225.1 Lepetodrilus schrolli | reverse complement strand
AAACCCCCCCCCCCCCCCCCCCCCCCACACACACACACACATCGTGATCTCTCATTCAATTTGCATGTCTTGATGTAAAAATTGTCTCCAGTTTTAACTTGTTTTTACATGATCTTTGATATATTAGATTGACAACTGTATTGTTTGTGTATATAAAATAACAATAAATATTACACATATTTGGCTTGTTTTCTAATGACAATTCTTGTATACAGCTATTTGTTGTGGACAGGACATGAGGTGTACAGTGGATCATGTTACACTGGACAGTGAACTCAAGACATGGCATTTTATTACCATTCAGAAAAATAATGTTGAGGTAGCTTTGTTTGTTTTGATTCTAATAACAGTGACTGGTCTAGTGCAGGAAAAATCTTTTCCAGATTTTCACAATTGTCCAAGATGTACATGACTTTCATGACCTGTTCAAGATTGAACACCGTTTTCCATGGTATCTGGAGTCTGTGCAGCAATGGTCAATCAATACAGTGATGGTCTCGTGATGAACCATTTGAATAATTTCCTTTCAACAACTGCTATTGCAGAATTATTCACATCTGTTCTTGTCCATGTTAATATCTCCAATGGATATATAATATATAGAAAAATGGAAGCAATGTTCTTTGAATATTAGTTTATTATGACAATTTGGTGACATTTACACTTGTCTACAGTCGACTCAGATTTTCTTTACAAAACTGTTACATGTAGTTCTGGCATCACACAATGAAGCACGTGGCCTGCTCGGACGGACGACCTCGAAGGTCAACCCCAGTAAGGCATCTATAAATACTAGTTGACGACTAATATGAACAGGTGAACAGTGGCAAGGAAACAACAGCCAATCATTGCCTCAGGTTTTATGTCCACATAGAAAAATATTTCTAACTGAACATAAATTACAGCTTCGGAAAGACGTAATAAACACGATAAATGAAATGAAAATAAGAAATTAATTTAAGAAAGAAAAACTAATTTTCTTCATCATTTATAATGTAAGATTGGATGAACATGCAAATATTACACACAATTTGCAATGCTGATTTCATGTTTTATATCAAATGTTGGATAACATACTTTTGAAGGTAGGCTACAAATAGTAAACACACGTTTCCAGACATTGTACTTGACTGATTGACTAGTCATTGTGCATCCAGAAACACGTGATCTACAACTATGGCTTGATAAACAGTTGAAAAAAGAAAATTTGAAGTCCTTCAATATAACTAAAATACAAGGACTTCAAATGGCCTACCATCTTAGTATGTGTGTGCAATTATCCTAAATCTGAGCTGCTTGTAGTTGATGGAGTCTGTTGAACATTACTACACTAGTTTACTGCCAGATCTGAATAATGTTACCAAATATGTCAAAATCTTAAATATTTACATTCTTCTACTACATGTAGTTATTTGATCAAATCAACCCAATGTTTACACAAAATCATGCAAAGAGAAAATTCTGAAAGAAAAACAATAGTATATAAAATCAAGTTTTAAGATATTTCTTCAAAGTTTAAAACGAGAGCAATAAAATAAAATTACTTATTACTGAAGTAAAAGACCAGCTCCAAACTTCAACAGTTTCTATGAATGAATGCATACAAACGTGTACCATTAATATAGAAGTTGATTTGCTTGCATGACATAATGTATGGAGAGCAATATTGCACTTAAAAGTAAGTCGTAGGTAGTAACAATAGTTTCAAAATTTTGGAGAAATGATTCTCCGAGACACATAGCACCATATCTTTATGATGGAGACAGCTTTGTATTTGCATAAAGATGATATCCAAAGCACGTCTTTTTTTAAAATGTCTTTAAAATAGTTTCAGTAATAATAGTAAGTCACATCTCAAGACAGATTGCATATCTCTTTCTATCTTTTAATTTAAAAGGACATGATAGTACATAAGAAAATTCAAATGCTCCTTAAAAATACATCCATGTGATAGGGGTCTTAATCCAAAACACAAGATATACATATATTATATGCTATTCTCCTAACAAAGTACATCAATAATTTAATTAAAGCAATTCAGTGTACCCGATTCTGAGTAAAAGTGCAAGTAACTAATGTACCTGACATTTCATGTAGAAGATAAGCATTGATCAACAAGCAAAATAGTCGACATTAAAACTGTACAGTGAGTGTGTGTGTGCTTTATACAAGTCATGAGTGGAAAAACAAATGTACAAAAGCCGAGTTTAGTTTGTACAAAAAGATTCAGAAAGTCAGAATAAATAGCCAGAGCAGTCCGAGCAGGCATTGCTAATGTTAACAACTCGGCCAGTACATCTCTCCTGCAACACGCAAACTGGCAGACATTCAACCTCTCATTCCACATTCATTTCATTTGTACAAGGCATTCAACATAACATTTTCAGCTTGACCTACAATGACGTTTTGATGGGCTTTCTCTGGCAGCTCCAGACATTACCCTTGACTGAACAGTTACAAGATGAGAAATGAGTGATGAGGCAACACATGTCGCTAGTTGTGGCTGTCGTCATCATCAATCTGTCGCTGCAGACAAAGCTGAAAGCGGACTTCTTTGTTTGTGGCGCTCTTTACTGGATCTAGCTTTCACAGAGTTCTTGTACAGCATGATTCTGACACTCTCAGAACAGTACAAGTAGGTGTCACAATACGAGCAATACGAGGCATGGTAAAGCAAAACATCATAGTTCCAGGCAAAAATCTACGAATGCGCGACGTTCCTCCAAGTCTTCCTTCCTCGATGGATGGATGCTAAGATCACCTTGCATGTTCTACTTGTACACCCTTGTCTAGCATACCATAATCAAGGCACAGACATCTTAGTAATTTAAAATTGAAAAGATATCCCGGCTATAAACTAAGTCTAAGTTTAAGTTCTGACATCTAAGTACCGGTATGTTCACATGAAAAATGATTGGTACGGGTGACTGCAGAAAATTTGGATATGGTTTTGGTTTTGATGGAGTAGTTTTGATATGTTTTTGTGGGTCAAACAGAGGAAGACACTAAAACAGTCAGCAGATTTTTTTTTTCAACATAGCAAAGTTTTGACGACGGATCACTGCATGCCAGGGGGTAATGGGTCGAGGGTCAGGGGTCAAAAGGAGGAGAGCATGCAGGAAAAAATGTATATCTAGGATGCTATAAAGAACATCAAGAGATTATGCCAAATGTAATTTAGCAAGACATTTTCCTTACAGCAGATGCATGGTGGTTTTGTATGCAGTATAGCCATGCAAGCAAGGGAGGGGAAACAGTACAGCTACAAGAATGTAAGCAAAAGAGGTCAACAGAATGTTGATTGTTGGACTCATGCAAAATATGGTTTTGGCCATGATGGTTTTTGGCGATGTTTTTTAATTATCACTTGAGCATGCACGAGAAAAGGAAAGAAAAGGTCAAGACAGTTACATGATGAACAAAGGCAATAAAAATGAAAAGGAATCGGTGTGGAATCAAACACACATGTTTAGAAACGACCATTCGTATCCACAAGGGCATTCAAGTCTTGAGCTACTTATCTACTGGCGTCTCGAAAAATAACTTTGTGTATACACGTTGTGTTCTCCTCGCGGACAGGAAATATTGGCCGGTCTGTCCTCGGAACTGGATATCACATGATGACATGTCACATGACTATACAAGTTCATGTCTATTGGTGCGCGCACCCACCCACAAGATGAGATCCAAAAGCAGCGAGACTTGAACTAGTTCCAACTGGGGGCGGTAGTAGGTTAGGTCGGCACGGTTACATTGCATGATGGTGAAGGAAAGAGCTTCAGAGAGCGAATGGACAAAGGCTGGGGCACTGCAGGGTTAGTGTTGTTGTTAGAAGAACGAGGTGGGTTAGATGCGAGATGGCAGGCGAGCTACGGGCGGAGGGAAGGATGCAGCGGGTGGGCAGGTGGGTGGGCAGGCAGGCAGCAGCTCTCCGTCAGTCTATTGTGGTTGGTATGTCCTCAATCTCTAGTAGAGCTACAATAAATAACAACACCATAATCATGCATTAAATACACACAAGTTTACATGAATTCACATATGTAATAATAACATGGCTCGTAAAAAACGGTCAAAGAAAATAGACAAATGTTTGCTTTTCCTTTGGACGAACGTTTTTCTTTGCGATGTCAAACTTGCATTCCGATCTTCAAAATAGAGTTTTTTAGGGTACATTTTAGTCCACAGAGGAATAATTTCTCTGCAAAGGGAGACAAGTCATTGCCACTCTGCAGCATGCAATATACAAATCGAGTGGGATCGATGTATGGATGGATTTATCCGGTGGTCACGTAACCTCACATGACGTCCACAAAGAACTCACATGGGTTTCCCATGGCCATTCGGAAGGACTGCCTGCTGGCACTGAGGTCTGTTGGCATCTGTACGAGGGAGCCTGGGGGTGGGAGGAGACTGCGGTCATTGGGGGCGCCGCGACATGCGCTGGCTAGACTAGCTGTGTCCGTGTCGCTGCTGCCACTACAAACAGGACTGGCAGACTTCCGGTCACCCTTGTCTATCTCCTTCTTACTACTTCCAGATGCGCTGCTCCCTGAAAACAGAAGAAGACTTGTATTTATAAAAAAAAAAAAGAGGCAATAATGATTGGTACTTTAAATAAAAGAAAGCCATTTTGTTTATTTGAAACCTGGTTTTAGTAGAATTTTCATTACATTTAAAAAATATTAAGCATGCCACATACGAATCATTCCAATTTCTTAAATATACTTTTGCATGCAAGCACTATTAACAGATAAAACAAACACATCACGAACTAGACACAAATGTGATGTAGCAGGGTTACAACAATCTGGAACTACTTTCACTGAGGCTATATTACTACAGTCTATGAGAGATGATGGATGAGAGTTGTCTCCCTTCACCAGCAAAGCAGCAGTAATGCTTAAAATAGGATTGTTCATGGAAGCAGAATATGGACATTTGTCACTACAGCTATATATACTCTACAGGAGGATGAGTATGAATGTAGTCGCCAGTCAGATAATTAAGTACATACAACTTTGTCGTGGTGGAAATGTCATCAATAGTGCATTGAAATTCTATCACAAACCATTAACCTTTAATAATCCCGACTAAGAATACCCAAGAACAGAATCGCTTTCATTAAAGGGTGCATGTCAGCTGACATAGAGAGGAAGAAGAAAGCTGATATAATTTACACATTGGTGTCTGCTTGCCGCTAAAGCAGGATAGCATGGCTCTCTTAAACCTTTTACGGTAGTCCATTGGCTGGGTGATGTTTGAACTCAGGTGGTTTAGTTCTCAGTCTGTTGATCTACCACTGTCTAGTGCCCAATTTCTCGAAACAAACTTAAGTCAATAAAAAGACTTGTCCGAGTTTTTAACTCATTAACAACTTGCATATCTCAAATAAATAAGACTGTTCCAATTGTTAAACTGAAAACTGCATCTCATGAGAGAAAGAAAACTTCGATAAATCTGGGCCTGGTGACTTAACATCAAGTTCATACCCTCACCAATATTTATTGTGTTTTTTCTTTCTTTCTGGTACACATATTTAGGTAATCCACAGAAGTATGTGAAATAGGACTATAATCAAACTAGTAATCACACAGTACTGTGGACATATTTCTATACATTTCTTCAGACAGATTTCTCAAACCAAACTAGAAGTCTTTGCTTGACTATCAAGTATCTGCATTAAATACAATAACATAATACAGAGTTACATGACTGGACAAGGAAAATCACATATACTAAATGGCCATTTAATGTCAAATTGTTAATAATTTTACAAATTCAAGTAATAATTCCCTATCATACCATTAACAATGAATGAATGGTTCTTTTTAATGTGGAAAAAACCCTTGGATGTGACATTTTCACTTATCTGTCTGTATCTGCACTTGTGGAGTGGAACAATCATTGCTGTCAATATATCGTAGTATCAGCAGTATTTGGTCCGCAGTTTCTGAGTGATGTTCGTTCATGCATTCATTAGTTTGGACGGTGACAGGGAACAGCCATAATGACATAAGCTCATTTGATTGTCTGGTCCGAGTAAACCAGAAGCAAGTGAATCGGCTAATAACAGACTGTATTATCTAATAATAATAATAAGTCCATTTGTATAGCGCTGAACTCCACACAGCAAGCATGCTCAAAGCACATACAGAACGAGTCTGAGTCTGAACAATAATGCACAATAATGTCTTGGAGGTTAAATTTGCTGAACCTCATAACCCTGAAGAGAACTACCCATAACCAGTAATGTACATCAGCTACTGTAAATACCTTCAGAAAACCAGAACAAGACACAACAACACAAGAGCAGCTATTTCCGAAGGGAAAAGTAAATAAATAAATATATTCTTTATTTTTTGTACGAGTCAACATGAAGATGACATGACATGATATGATTGAAATGAACATCGAAACCTTCTTGGCGACATGCAACAGCTGGTATCTGAATGAGTGAAATGGATGTCGACGATGTCACACAAATTGACGATGAGTTGGTGTCGTCACTAACCTTCTTTGTGGCGACATGTCGAGGTGGACTGTCCACCAGTTTTGACAGGGAAGTTGTTGTTAGGTTCAAATGTGTCGTCACGACAGATTGTTTTGTGAAGGAAGTTCCCTGCTGTCTGATACCAAGGCCGAGGTAGACACAGACATGCATGCTGCACTGGCAGTTAGAGAAAGAGACAGCGTTGTAGCAACAGTTGTCAGGGTATGGCATTGCCATGGCAACGTCCTGACTTCCCCGATACACAGCGAGTCTGATCACCAACTAGGGTTACCAGACCATGTGACCGATTTATCAACTTCACGACATCTCGAAAATAAGAGACACACATTTATTAAATAAATCCAATACTAAATCCAGTGAAAATATTCGACTCCCACTTCACTCGATGAGATAAACATGGTCTTCGAGACACAAACTTGAATCTCCACGATAACTGTGGATGTCGTTTGGATGATATGATGCAAATATTACCCATAATTCAACTATGTTTCTACTATGGTTCAACCCTCCTCTCTAATAGGGTAGAACCATGGTAGATATTGTGACGTCACTTTAGTTGAACTATGTACTCGAACTGGGTACCAGACCTGTCGACCCCCTCAAAGTTATGTCCTCATTTCAACGTGGGAGGCCCCAGTCCGGTTCAATTAATAAAATGCACTCAAAGCATGACTTTAATTTCTTATTTTGTACGACCTATAACCAAATCACACCAAAAAAATCGCACCAATAATAATTTTAAAAAGTTTATATTTCTATCACTTAATGTTTTGAGTATTATTTTATACAGAGGGGCGACGTCCGAAAGATGGAACAGGAAAAAACGCTCAGTTTGCATTTGCGTGTGTGTGTGAAGAAGAGCATCAGCACCTGCAAAATGAACCTTTTGCCTGTTCCATCTATTGGACGTCACCCCTCTGCATACAATAACAATTAGAATATATACAGATTTTGTTTTAATGGTATTCTAACAAGCTGCCAGAAATAATTACAGGGTAGTGGGTCTACAGTGTGTGATCACAACACAGTTGAGCGTGATCACAGTTGAGTGTGATCAGAGCACAGTTGAGAGTGATCAAGGTCAAATGTACCGACACTGAATGTAGGTGAAGCCTGTCTGCCTAGAAAGTCTAAAAGGAATTTAGATTAGATCGTCTCATCTGACATCAGTGCATTGGCCATGTGGTCGGGTGATGACATTACGACTTTATTTTACTTTTAGGTTGGTTCGTTGATTTGGGGTTTTAAAGCAAATTTCAAGATTTTTTTCACTCACATCATGGCTTGCATGCATAGGTACTGCTTATACTGGTCTGGATTTCCACCAGTTTTTCTAGTGCTACCTCACTTGGAATATCACATGCCGCAGATAGAACATGAATACCCCACTAGGACACAGTATATCGACTCCGAGCCGACCAGTCCTTGCTTTACCCCTTTAATGCCGAGCGCCAAGCAGGGGAACAACAAGTACCATATTTAAACATCTTTTGGTACGACGAGGCCGGGGACCGAACCCGCGACCGTCTGCACTCTGGGCCGATGCTCTAACCATTACGCCACGGAGTCGGCGTCCTAGTTTTAGGACTTTAAACACATTCTTATAGATATACTTTTCTATTTATGTAAATATAATCATGTTATATAGCTAATATACTAAATTTAATATCAATACGCAATGAGCTGCTAGCGAAACGGGTATGGCTTGGGGGTGAAAAGACTGTGGGTGTAATGTACAGTTGCAAAATGTCATCAATTCAGTTTAACTATGACCTATGACCTATGGTAGGTGATTGAACTCACTTACACAATTACACACTCTAATTTGTCTCCCTTGTCTTGTTAGTGTGGGAAGCATTTTGCAACAATCTGGTATGAATGGTATTGTTGTTGAATTGTGGTTTAGAGTATCTTGCAAAATTACTTTTGTTCACATAATGACTTGTCAGTTTATGGCAGGAGTAAACCTGCAACATCTGTAGTGCTGACTGTTGCAGTAAACCTGCAAGCACAGGTTGGTACTGACGGATCAAGGATGATACCTGCATTACAACAATACAATCTTTTCTTCTTTTTTTTTATCGTGATTGGATCAGACAGACAATTTCCATGTATTTTGGTTAGGTGGGGTGGGTTTCATTTTTGATCAGATATCTGATGATTTACCATTGTATTACCACCAGCCAACTGGTATGATATATGGAGCACTATGTCATAATAATAATAATAATAATAATAATAATAATAATAATAATAAGAATAAGTAAGAATAAGAGGAAGAAGAAAAATAATAATTTGCATTTATAAATCGACATCATTAAAAATGATGAAAATAAATTACTTGTGTATTCCAAAAATATCTCCCATTTTCACCCTCCGGATAAAAAAACAAACAAACAAAAAACAACCTAGAAACAAAACAAACAAAAAGGTACTTTGAAGGAAAAGTCACTTAATGTTTAAACTTCATGTTTAAACTTCAATGAAATTGAAATGTGTACAAAAACAATGTGTCAGAGAAACCAATTTCAACTATACAATTGAAGAGAAGATTTTAACACTGCTGGAAAAGAATGGAAAAAAAAAGGCAGCATTTTAGCAGAGCCACACAGCAAAAGCGCAAAATAGAAAAACATTCTGGGACATGAGTGGACACCTGCTGAAGAATTGGGACATAGTACCAGGTCCAATCAACCATGGACTTTAGACTCGTTATAGATGAAAATTATATATGGTATGATATAAAGTCATGTCTTATGATAGATGTGTGGATGATTGTAATATCTGCCTATGCCAGCTGTTGACGATAAAACCATATCTGCCCAGCAGTCAACTGGAAATGTCTCAAGTTCGACCACAATTACAAACACTACTACAAAACTATCACAATCTGGAAATTCCATGTGAACCCCACTGTACATCAGCCATATAGAATACTTCCATGAGAAGCCATGTGAACCCCACTGTATATCATAGCCATATAGAATACTTCCATGAGATGTCATGTGAACCCCACTGTACATCAGCCATATAGAATAGTTCCATGAGAAGCCATGTGAATCCCACTGTACATCATAGCCATATAGAATACTTCCATGAGAAGCCTTGTGAACCCCACTGTACATCAGCCATATAGAATACTTCCATGAGAAGCCATGATTAAGCCACAGTCACTGTCTTCAATCCATGAAAACAGGGATGATATTCAAACTATTGTTGGTTCGCAATGTAATGGTCGCCAATTATATATTCAACTAGCAATCTGAATCTGCCTTTATGTGATGAATATTTTCGAAAATCATGAACATAATAATGTATTAAATTATTCTGGTTGAACCACATGTCCCATGTGAGTAATGTCCCTTTAGTAATTCATACTGTCAAAACCATTCAATGGTTGAATATGAACATGTGTACACAGCATTTGGACACTATACATGCCAAGAGGGTGTCACGGTGCTAACTGTACACACTCTATCTGCCGGTTTATGTCAGACCAGCTGTACTGTCCGATTAATACTGATTAGGTAATTATTTTCAAACCACATCAAATTTCACAGCACTCCAGAGCAGGTTATTTCACAGCAATATTGAACACAGCCACCATGCTAAAGTCTTTTCAAAATGTTGTCAAGTTGACCGTCAAGCACAGGTGTACAAGCAAGTCTGCTGGACTACGACTAGCAAGAGAGACACGTAGCTACAGCTACAGCTACAGATAGTTACAACTACCACACTCATCCTCCCAAGAAGCAGCAGCACAACACAAGGACTCAACTACTCGCTACATTAGAAGACTTTCCCAGATTGGGGGGGGGGGGGGGGCGGTTCCCATGTTGTGAGTTGTTTGTATCGATGATCGCATGATCATTGGAACTGACTAGACCAGTGATAACTTATCTTTCTAATCAATGGATGTACTGACAAGTTTCCAAAGCATATTAATGTTACATTCTGAGTAACTGATATATAAAATTTTCATAATTATCTATTTCGTTCCGTATCATCCATAAAGTATTGACGTATAGAACTTTGAAAGCTCTGAGCTGTAATTCACTGTACGTGAATCATGGATATTCTCTACGGTTCACCAATCTGATTACATGTACATTTACAACATGCTTCTTTCCATTAAAAAGAAATGGTATTACATATATAAACTTTATCAATAATATATTTATTTTTCCGAGATACTATACAGTTTAAAAAGAAATCAGCTGATCATGTGACCACTCAACAAGCACCAATCAACTACTCCAACGGAGGAAAGGGGTGGGAGGAAGTGCAAGAACATGACTACAAACCCAAACTACTTGAGGAATTTCTCCTCCATGCAAACTCTGGTCTGCTGCCATGCCTGGGGTAGCTACGGTGGCTGGGATCGTACGAGGCAGACGGCAGCTTCTGGGCGTTTTGCTTATCCTTATTTTCCCAAAGCTTTCGCAAATGATTGTATGTGCTAACTAAACAAGTACAGTCTTTAGCAGCGACTGAAAACAACAGGAAATCAAAGAAAAGGTCACACATAATGTAAACAACGCAATCAAAAAACACAAAACGTGTTGAAGTTTTGAAATCATACTGTTGCAAACAGAAGGAAAGCATTGGTGCAAGCAACTGATTCATGATTAACTGGCAACGGAAAATAAAAGAAGCATGCTTTCTTTGGTTTGTTTAGTGATGGGTACGAGTCTCATGCAGAGTAGGGAAGTCGGAATGATTCTTGTGACATGCTCAGGATGTGTCGGATGTCTTCATTTATAACAGGAATTCAAGTGAGTTGGTGCTCAGCCATGTCTTATTGGGGAAGAAAGTCAGAGGAATGTTGACATAAATGTCTTCTTAAAGGCATACAATCACAAGTTTGTTAACATATTTCATGGTCAAACATATTTTTACATGAAAGTATGTACATTTGATGTGTCTGCACAAGTATATTGGGTAACCAGCTACATTTTCCGCATATCCCACTAGTTTTCAATTTTATTATTTTTTAATATTTATAGTATATGTAGCTTTATTGGTACCAGTGGTTGTGAAAGGTTATTTTGACCATGTTCAATTATTACAGTTATCCCCCTTAGTCTATAGAAAATTGAGATATTACATTACCAACTGATTATTCAGGTTTTACAGAAATGTAAACTGCAATGGAAGTTTACCTATGCTACAAAGGTGAAAAGATATTTGGAGGTACAAAAGCAATTATATGTACGCTAAATGCATGTACATTGCATTTCTAACTCCAATTCAGTCCAAAACGACAACTTAATCTGTGATTGTATGCCATTAATACTACAATATTAATGTCTTGAAAAATAATTATGGTTTGTATATTCTCATATAGAAATGAGACAATTTTGAGAACTTCAAAATAAATAATGCATAATATGTATCCAAGACTATCCAACAAAAGTCTTGTACTTCCCTGTGGCATTAGTAATATACCACATTTTAAAAATTACAAAATTGACTCCAAGATTCAAGTATTCATAATTTATATGCCATGGAAAATCCAGACAATGAGAAATGAATGAATGAATGAATTAGTGCTTTATGTCACTGTAAGAATATTACACCCAACACGACAGAAAATTAGTAAACCTGCCAGGTAAAAAATAGATTCTACATAACAATTCAATTTGTCAATTAATATATGGTAGGAAAATTGTAGGTATTGGAGCTGCTGAGATTTGTAAGATATTAAAGAAGTTTGTCACTACTAACATGAAAGCTTAGCCCATATTAAATTGGGCTCAGCTAATAAAAATACTTATGCTATTAAAGACTAAAATAACCCACATATCAATCTGGTAATATACAATGTCAAATTCAAAAGTTCTTCAATTAATTTACTGGTTCACATTTAATTCCGGAATCTGTAAAGACTAAAATGCTTGTAAAAATGTCCATAAGAAAAACTAACAGCATCATTGTTGCCAACAAGTCACTAGTGATCTATAGTGATCTATAGTGATCGAACAAATTGCCATGGTAACATGCACCCATGGATACGAAACAAGAATGCAAATGAAAAACAAGCAGGGTTGCGATATGTTTTGCAAGCAATGTGCAAGCAACAGTAAGATAAAACTTGCCTGCATCATGCTACTGCAGTGGCAGGGAATAAAACAGGTACAGTAATTAGCCAGTACAACAATGCAGTACAAAGTATAGGCCAATCTCAGAAGTCGGGGAAAAGGTAGGTTCATAGGTCGGAAAGATATCAAAAGTGTTTGGGGATGCATGGGACAGGAATTTGTATGAGGAATTTATATCAAGCTTGCTTGAAGTAATTAATGTAATAGTGATATTACAAATAAGATTATATATTTGTTAAATAGTTAACTTAAATTGGTATTAATTTTACAAGAAGATGCATTCCTTTCTAAAATGAACACATTGCATGGAAAGTAAGTATATTTCAGAATTGTCTACTCTTTCTATCAAGCATGACTGCAAAATTGTAGTACGCAATCTTAACCAATGGTAAGAGTATATAGATTGGCCAGGTTGAATAGTATATCTAAATCTAGCAGAGAAATGTAATTATTTGTTAGTAAAAGCAATTTTCCCACAACCATTTGTATATATTGAGCAGTTCCATAGAAAACATATATAATTACATCATAGATGAACATTAAATGAATTCTCTACTGGAGATATGTTAGCAGAGTCGCTATAACAACAGGGCATATTATCAAAGAAATCCTCAATATAAACCTATGGAAAGTTTGCCGTGTGCGAGTCTACTCTGATGATCACAGCCTGACCACAGTTATTGTGGGGTGTTGTGGTGGCAGTACCATCATAGAGCAATGTGTCAGTGTTGTGTTTGGAATAGTACCATATGCAGTATTTCCTAATAGATCATCTAAGAACACTGCTACAGAAAGTAGGTGTGGGAATTAGCTGTATTTATTGTATGGAGAGCCTTCCAAAACATAGGTCATGTTGCGATCATTAGAGTAAACTCGAGAGTAAAGAATAACAAACTATTTTTTAAAAACTGAATCTGTTAAGTAATCATCTACTATTTATTCATTGACCAAGACTGCCGGTTTTCATCCATAACAGAAAAGATTTAACATAACAACCCTATTTGTAAAAATTATCTATAAATGATGAAATGTTAAAAGTGCCAAAATGACAATTCATTTCAAATCATACCAAAGCTAATTCCTTATAGCAATATGATACCAGAGGGCGATTTTGTCTAAACACTACAAGCAGTTTCACTCAATGAGGGTCTTCTTATTTAAGCAAATACACTACTGGAAATAATGTAGTGAACTTAGCCGTACAAGCTCAAGCCAAGCAAAGAAATACTACCAAATTGGACTCTCTGCACAAATTCTTAATTTTGATAAATCTTCCGAAAGTAATGGGTTGCCAAAACACAACAATCAAAAGAAATTTGACTCAATAACATTTTATACTCGCCAACCTAATTATACCAGAACATATGTGACTCTACCAACCAGGGCGATTCATGGATGGAATGTTTTAGACCAACAGGGCAATTCCATTGTCACGGAGGGAGGATGGGGAGGGTACATATACACACTGAGAACTAATCCTACCTGATGCACTGTGGACACTCCCCGCACTGCCATTGCCACCTCCCACTACCCCGCCTCCCACTCCCCCGCCTATCGAGGTCACAAGACCAGGCGGGGGAGGGGGCGGAATGCCATCAACGAAGCTGCCGACGTAGCTGGTGTTGTCGGTACTGGTGTAGCTGTACGGAGGGATGTAGCTGAGGTTCTGGGGCAGGTAGGTGGAGCTGCTGTAGGGATACTGGTGGTTCCACGCAGGCGGGGGCAGTGGCGCCAGAGTGTCACGGTCTGCTTCCGACACAGAGTCCACGTCTTCCAGGCTCAGCGATGTCAGATCTGTACATGGTCACGGGATTAGCATCAGTAATTCACATGCAATCATTCCCTGTCAAATAGTGCAATGCTAAGATGGTCTTGGATGACGAATAATGGACATATTGTCTCCTCAATTTGGCTAAGAAAGTGATCATTATAGCTCCCAGACTAGAATGAATGAATGAATGAATTAGTGTTTTAAGTCACAGCGGGAATATTTTACCCATACTCAGACTAGTAAATCATTCTGGAACAACATAGCAAAGTTTACTAGCATAATCTTAAAAATAAAAACTATCAATCATAGTGTTGTTGAATTAAGATCAAGTACAAAAATCAAACCCAATCTATAAATATTTCTTTGAAAAGTATCTGCAACAGCCATTATCAAACCGATTCCACATATTAGAAAATGACAGTCAAATGTTCATCTTACCAGGGTACTGTGGTGGACCTGCAATGCAATAAGTGTATATCATTAGATATGAATAGATCTTGTTAGATATGAATATATCTTGTTAGATACCAATATGTCTTGTTAGATACCAATGTGTCTCGTTAGATATCAATAGATCTCTTAGATATCATAATATATTAAGAGGGATTTTTTTGCACCTGGGTTGATGGCAGTTTGTCACACACACCCAGTACGTGATGTTCTGTTTAAGAACCCTGTACTTATTGGATTGCTTCGATTGACTTGATGTTTTACGTCACTGCGGGAATATTTCACCCATACGCGATACAGAAGAGGTGAAGATTTCCATAGTGATAAATAACAATCTTACGATATCTTTCAAATAATACACAAAAACTATCACTCAGTATCAAGTGTACATACCACATAGGTCTCCAAAGACGTAGTAGCACTGTTCTGAAAACGTCAGCTTGTTGACAGTATGTCGGATGTAGCCAGCCTTCAGCAGATTACAAGCGTATTTCCTGGCATCTCTCCGGTCAGCAAATCCCTCAACGTGTGTAAATAGCCAGTCTACGAGATCTGAACCTGCCAGGGATATAAAACATCAGTATGAGTAACTATGAAACATCAGTATGAGTAACTATGAAACATCAGTATGAGTGACACTGAAACATCAGTAACTTTAGTCTGAGTAAATCTGAAATGTGAATAGCGAGAAACAAGGACAATGTTGTAATAAAATTAAGTATTTATGCTACTAACCAGGTCTACTGGAGTGCAGGTGAAAATCAAAATGTTCTCCAAGACTACTGATACAACCATTTGTGAAACACAAGCCTGAACACTGTGTGCTACCACCTTTGAGCAGTATCTCGTCATATTACAACACAATACAATGTCTTCTCTCTCCCCCACTGACCTATAAAAGCATTTGGTATTGTTATTTTGAGCCACATTCGGTCTCTGATCTCCAAGCCCGAGTCAGGCTGCGCCATCGCCTTGACAACGGTTGCCATGTCTGTGTTGACTGTCAGGTTCAGATCATCAAACCCTGAAACAAATCACAAACATATCACAAACACATCTCAAACAAATCACAAACAAATAAAAAAAATCACAAACAAATCACAAACACATCTCAAACAAATCAAACATATGATGAAACAAAAAACAAAAACAAATATATAAATACAAAAATCAATGAATGAATGCTGTGCTTTACGTCGCAGCGGGAATATTTCACTTACATGTGACTCAAACAAACAATGATGTGTAGTTTTATTCTAATTCAAGTTGCACCAAATCCACACTAAAAAAGCTCAAAGCTCTACATAACATCATTTCATTACTGATGTCAGATAGGTCTAATATCAACCTAGACTCTGATATAGAGCTAGGGTGATAGTGCAGTAATAGAAATTTACCTTTAAAAGTTACTATACTGAATAGTGATAGAAACAACAAATGTTTACGAAAACCCCATAAATTTCTACTAGCCCTTAGGATACTATTAGCATTGGGAGAAATGGCCTGGGCTAACCGGCTTGTGTATATTTATATGGCTGTGACATGGCACTTACGTTCAGACTCTGGTATAGAGCTGGTGAGGGAGGAGCTAGTTGACGTCATATTGCTGATGGAGGTACTGGGACCGCCACGCCCCATGTAGTGTTCCCGCATCGCTGTCGTGTGGGCCACCCACGCTGATGGGTCGATAGGCCGCACAGGTTCCTGCCTCGGCACCGTGAAGTAACCTTTGGGGTTCGGGTCCCAGCATTTAGCTACGACTAGTGTAATTGGACTGCAAGAAAGAAAAAATACTTTAAAATTATTTATAATATATATTTTTTACATTTTGAATTATTCTTACCGGCAACATGGAAAAAATTTCAAATAGAATAATGCAAGTTTACAAATAGAACTACAAAAGGAGTTATAAAGTACAGTTGAACCGTTTGAACACTGTATATATAGGTGTTTGGATGGCTATTTTGGATATTGAAGGGAGAATGGAGATACCCTACCCTGGTTTTTGTACGGCTTCACGTAATGTTCGAACTGCATCGTCATTGCTCATATTTTCAAAACTGATTCCGTTCACTTCCAGAATCATGTCCCCTGGTTCGATTCGGCCATCTTGAGCCACAGCACCACTGTAACAGGCAGCGAAGAAAGTCAACATTTATTCAATCCTTTTTTTTTAAAGCGTTACTTCCATCAAATTTATTAACACATTTTGATTGTGTTGGAACTTAGAGCCACTTTCAAGTCACATCGCTACTTACTAAGTTTTGTACCTACCCTTTCATAATAGAGCCCACATATATCCCTCCATCTCCCCCTTTGTTGCTCTGGCCTACAATACTGATTCCTAGGAAGTTTACTGTATCTGTAACACAAAATAATGTTAACTGTATCTGTAACACAAAATAATGTTAACTGTATCTGTAACACAAAATAATGTTAAAACAATCGGAAAAAAGTTCTAAACAGATATATTTGTTTGTGCTAACTCTTGCTTAATAAATGTAGCTGTCACATCAGAGATCATCAGAAGTGTCGTTATTTATCAAATGTATAATAAATATGAAGTACTTTACATTTTGCAATATCTCAAATTTCCCAGAAAATTAAGAGGTAAACAGAAATAGCATAAACATATTGTTCATTGTTCATCAATTATCTATAACCTAACTGAATACTAACAAATGTTGCAAGACACAAACAGACGACCAACTGGACTTACCCATATTAAGTGTGACTGTTATTATATTTAGAGACATTGTTGAATCAGTGATACTGCTAAATGATGATGCCTAGAAAACAGACAATACATAATGTAGATACAATTTTCAAATAAACAGATATCTCAATACAGTATTACAAAAACAAATTCTCGTATAGTAAATTTTAAAGTGAATATTTAGATCGTTTGTGAAACAATAAACAATAATAATATTCAGCATACATTAAAATAAGTGCTACTGTGATATTAATCATAATTATTTCCTTACTCGACTGATAGGCGGTGGTCGATGTCGCCTCCTTCGTTTCCGATGACGACCGTACCGTGATGACATTCCTGTTGTGTCAGTTACTGTTGAAAACCTGAAGCAAACACATCACATAAAACATATGGACTCAAATCTAAATTTACATTATACATTTTCTGAGAAAGTCATATTAATTAATAATGTTGTGGTCAGTAATCTAAAAAAATTAAAAATAAATAATAATCATTAAATAAAAATAAATAAATTATTAATTCTAATTCCTTCTGGCAAACGATCAATGTTGGAGTGTGTGTGAGCCACATACCTGCTGTCGTCCTCGGAGTCGAAGAAACTCGTGGTTTCCAGGTCGCTGCTCATCATGGTGGACGTCTCGATGTATTGTTGATGAGGAACTCCAGGGCGATCTCGGTGTCGCTCATGTTTTGCATGACCGTTGATTCGAGGACCTGGAAAACAAAACAAGGAAATGTCAACACAACGTCAGCAATGGAAATCATGCAAAACTATTAGCATAAACAGGTGTGAGACGGCCATTTTGAATATTGACGATGTTGTGATGAAGAAGAAGGGTGATAACCTATCCAGCATTAGGAAAACTAATGACAAAATAAAATTTCATAGTAATTATATGAATAGTTGATTTTAATTCAAAATGTATCAGTGTATGAATCAATTATTGCATTTAAAAAGAATTGGCATTCAAAATGTGACCAATTTGAAAGTGATGGTAACATCAAAGGCTATTTGTATCAAACGAATGATTCTTCAGATTTTAGAATTGATTGATTTCTTGTTATATATCGATGTGTGAATATTTCACCCATA
>JAUTBT010031924.1:0-18648 GCA_032361225.1 Lepetodrilus schrolli | reverse complement strand
ATTGTTGTCGCATTTATGTCTAAATTCTTGAGGTCGCATTAAATTAGGGACGCATTAATTTCCTGATTTACAGTAAACATCAATTTCACCAATTATAGTGGATGGATAATAATAATAAATTTTGAAATATATTTATATTTTGGTGCTTTGGCGATTATTTAAAAATATTCAAAGTTATAATTAGAAGAAAAAATATGTTCAAAAATTCAAGATGGCCGCCAAAATGGCATATTTTTACGAAAAATATACGTTTTTGATTAACATTTGGGTATTCCAAGTGTTGATTTCTGCTGTAATGTATTTTCAATTGATGATTTTGGTGATGCCACGTTGACATCTTTAGGAAAGTATTTTTTTTATTAACTGTTGAAGTTCGGGAAGACGCTAAAGTTGCTTCCATTTTCACCAATAATATGGTACAAATAATACTATAATTAATTTTGAGTATTTATATTTGGAGGAGTTATGGATTATTTAAGAAATAAAAAACAATTATGAGGAAAAACAATGTAAAAGAATCAAGACTGAATTATGAATATATTTTATACATTATATATCATCATTTATGAGATTAAATAATGCGTAAATTATGCTAAATGGCATATATTAATGTAATGAAAGTTTCAAATTAGTACTACATGAAAATTATATTCTACAGAGTGTACTTTACCTGTTAACATATTTTAGACATATTTTGTCCAAATTGTATTTTGTGATTTACCCCCACCATGTTCAAACTAGTATTCCTCCGCGACAAATCAAGATATGAACACGATATTGGTATTAACAGATAGCCTACACTCTATAGAATATGACAGACATATATCAACCTTTTCTGTATACAATTATATGTTATAGAACATATTTAACGCATATTTTGTAAAAATTGGTATATTCAAACTAGTATACCTCCGTGACAAATCAAGATATGAACACGATATTTGTGTTAACACATAGCCTATACTCTGTAGAATATAACACAGAGCAATATATAATATTTTCTTTATTCAACTATATATTATAGAACATATTTTAAGTATATTTGGTAAAAATTGGTATTTTGAGATAATCCCCACCATGTTCCAACTACTATACCTCAGTGAATGATCAAGATATTAACACGATATTACTGTTAACAGATAACTTACATTATGTAGAACATAATAAACAAATATTTTGAAGATCTTCCGTACATAAATCTATGTTTTAGAACATATTCTACACATATTTTGTCAAAATATTTTGAGATGCACCTCTACTATGTTCAAACTAGTATACATCTGCGACTAATCACGATATGAACACGATATGGTGTTAACAGACAGATGACAATTTATAGAATATAATTAAGAACTACTCTTTTGTAATATAATATTATTATCAACATCATAGAAATTAAAGAATGAACTTAAAATTCAAAAGTTATTACATATGTAACCTCAAATTTGGCCCTAAACTTTGGCAGCCATCTTAATGTTTTTACACTTTTTTCCCTAGCGATACTTTTGTATTTCCTAACTGATCCACGAATCCTCCAAATATAAATACTTAAAATTAATTATTGTTATTATTTGTACCATATTATTTGTGAAAATTAAAGCGAATTTAGCGTCTATCCGAACTTCAATAATGAATAATAATAGATTCCCTAAGATGCCAATGTGGTATCACCCAGTCTTTTTTAGAATATACCAATTTGGCGGCCATCTTGAATTTGTAACAACTTTTCTTTTCTTAATTATCACTTTGCATATTTTAAAATAATCTCCAAATCCCAAAAATATAACTATATTTCAAAATGTATAATTAGTATACATCCACTATAATTGGTGAAATTGAAGTTTATTTAGCGTCATATGCCCAAACTTCAAAAGTGAATAAACAAAAGTTGCCCAGGGATGCAAGAGTAGCATCATCCAGTGGTGTGATCTAGAAGGTTCCCTCTACTAAATTAAGCAATAAAAAAATTCGACTCCAAAACTGGGTTCACTCATACTTCTGCCGGACTAAAAGGTGTGTATCCTTTGTATCTATAAAATAACAATAAAAACCGAATAAAAATAAATAAAAATAAAATAAACAAAAACAAAACAACAACACCACTATATAAGTTGCAGACAAACTAGACAAATAATGTTTTTACTTCTCACCCAAATATATGAAAATGTTATACAGAATACCTGTATGTAATATAAAACAGAAGATGTACAGTTACAAATAATAAAGATCTTGTCGTACACAGGTTGCTAATAATAATACTAATAATAATAACAATGACAATAATAATAATATTACCAATAATAATAGTAATAATTATAAAAAAATTCACTTGTGTCTTATATTTGTACCTATGTAGACAGTAATTAAATCAATTTTCTTTAGCACACATCCCGTGCTGACCAAAAAGAAACGATTTAATGTACACATATTAACATATCAAAACATGAATATAGCATCTACAAGAGTATATCTACACCTCATCCATCAAACAGGGAATAGGTACTGATGGTAAACCCCAGCACGTTTACCTCGATACCGATTAACGACAAATAATTTCTAAACACAGATAGCCAGGTGTTGTTTGAAGTGTCCTTTTTATATGTCAATCAAAATCGGTGGTATATACGGCAGCCACCAATCTTAATATGGTCTTATCCATTATCTCCGATCACATGTGCTAGGTAACGAAATATTACATTAAATATTCCATATTTAGATGGCTCGATTACGGCACGGCACTCAAACATTGGAGATGAAACACGTCTATTTAACTCGGACACATATGTTATAGCTCATGTTATAAGTATACTGTATGTCCTTTAATTTTATATTGACCAATAGTCTGACACCATGACTGTTATTATACAAGTAAATAGGATAGTCAGTTACATTTTGATGATATTGATATATGATATTGCTATTCAAGCAACTGAGGAAATTGCATGAAAACGAATACTGCCAAAACATACGAATAACTAAATAGTATAAGAACGTCTATACCTAGATCTAGATATATTTCTTGCATTGTTTAAAGTTATCGTCATGTCTAGAATGCAAAGGCGAGAAAATGTTTTAGAATGTTTGAGTAGTAAGGCCTTGTCACTAGTGTCGTGGAATATTCGCATGTACACGCTACAAAATCTAAAGGTTATTTCCTACCAGTACTAGAGACAAAATAACACTGCTACCGTAGTTAAGAACATGGTCAAACCTGAGTGTACAATATATGAAGTCTAAGATATAAAAAAGCCTACATATAAGTATTCTGAGAAGATAATAAATAATACTTCAGTTTCACATGCCAGGAGTTTTGAGATACAGTATCTGTACACACGATAATATGTATCATAGTTTGCGGCTAGCATCATTGGTGTATATACGCCAAGTGGTTTTGGTCGGTTCTCGTCTAATCAAATATTGGTATCTATAGATCTGTGCAAAATCTGTAATACTCTAAGCACTCATATTTTAATGAATTGTAAGTCTTCTCTCGTACATCCGTTATTTATATTATTTCAATGAGAATAATTGTATATTTAATTTGTCCATTGCAACATTAAGACAGGAGAATTTACGTTAACATTGAGAATTCAATAAGAATCTAGATAATGATCTTTAAAAATAATACCTCAAATGTTTTACTTCGTGGCATAAACGAAAAGTGGTAACGAAAACGTCAATTTGTAAATGAAGCTTGTAATGAATGTTGACGTGTTCATTAGCACTCAAATGAAGCTCAAATGCACGTCTATTCTTTGCATCTCCAAATTGCCGTTCTCATATATAAATATCACATATGGTAGCCAATCTTCAGTCTCAACGTCAACACAACCTGGATTTTAGATCCAGCTTGATTTTTTTGTTTGGTTTCAAACAACATTTCTCTGTACGTATTTATACAGTAGTGATACTTTCTTCATTTGCTAACAGAAGCAGTGGAACCAAGACAATCCCAAGTACGGGTCGATATATATTGCTAGTGTCAGTACAGTGATAAAGGTGATGGCCCGTGTGCCCAAGTTGTCAAAATGAAGACAATTTGAATCATTGATTAGATTTCGAGAAAAGGACTGAATCAATATGCTTGCACGTTGAATATTCACAATGGAGTTATCGCTGAGGAGGAAACGCGTTGTTTTGTGTCGTTCCAAAACCAGAGATACTTCTTAGGGTGTAGTTCCTGCAGATCTGATCGTCGTGGTTGGGTGAAAGATTCACGATGCGAAGTTTAACGAAGACATTACTCATTCACCTACAGCTGTGAAAGTTACTGTATTCACAGACAACCTTATGTACTGATGATATTTAATTTATTTAATTGTGTGCCTAATAGCGGTGTCCCTCTGAATACTATTCCGTCAGAGGGATATGTTTCCTCTTTCTGGAATATGAGCAAACTAGCAGTATGTCTCTGCTGCTCTGCGTGATGTGTTTCTCAGCAGCCATTGCTATTCCCTCTGCTTATAGTATAATCAAAGTAGCTGGCATGTCAATGATACTATCCATGAATTAGTCCTTTTTATTTCGTAGATATAACTCATCTAGATTTTAAAACAAGGGTATTATCCAAAGACGGAAATATGAATCAGTTATATGAATAGGATTCGAACGTAATGCCAATTGGATTTCAAAAAATATTGCTCCCCATGTATGCACCATTAAAATCATCATGCATTCGTCTGTTTTAATGTGGAAATCTACCAATAACAATAACACCGGCTAGTTCCAAATTGATTTTACTAGTAGAATTGTCTAAACGATAAGCCAACTCGCGCTTGTAGATAGCGATAGGAACATTAATAAGTATTGGTCTTAGCACAATGACCTACCTAAACGGCTCGCGGCAAAATCCCATGAATTTCTTTCCAGTAGAAGAGCAGTACTGACAATTGTTACCCATTTGTGTTGGCCGCGTAGAGTCCAATAACTAACTAAAATGATACGTAATACATGAAACCACAGCGATAATAAAGATAGCCATTCCATTGTATTTTCCATTGGATGCATGACTGTATTTTACGTGCTTACTTTGTTTTGCAAAAAAAAATACAAAACTGATACGGACAAGACTACTCTTCGAGTGGCAGAATACTAATTATTTAAATATACCGTATATAAACCTACGATAGGTGAAGTCGGGGGCCAACAAATGTGGTGCTTAGTGTCGTAGCAAGCATGTCAACAGTGGCTAGTACCGAAAGCCCAACGATGTTAACTGCACAGCAACAGTACAGACAGCTCATCCTACGAACGATCTTCGTAAATATATCAATAAATTCGCCCTTGTATATCTGGTAAAGGTCCACTAAGCGTTTTACCAACATGGACAAAGTGTTACAATAAGACATATTTCTTCCTATTATTTCTATATTACTATTACTTACTACTACTACTACTACTACTACTACTACTACTAATAATAATAATAATAATGATGATGATGATAATTATTGTAATACAGTTTAGTTTTATGTCCTATGCATACACATGTATACAATAACTACACATGTAATACGTCTAACATTCCTAATGCAAACAAGTCAGTGAATACATTGGTTATTAACGTTCCCTGTTTTTATCTCCTAGATAGCACATACGTCACATATACACGTATTCTGGAAGCTTTCTGCTTATGGAACTTTACTACCTGAGGGTCGAAATATTCCCAATTCAATTTCTCCGACGGCTGTTTTTAGTAGAAGCTCGACTCGTGACAATCCCGCGTGACAACTTTATCTTGATCAAGGGATTAGCTTAACCACAGATAAACTGCAATCTCACAGTTAGTCGTTCATGCTAGGGGTCAACAAATCGATAATAAATATTTAGTTTGTGAAATTAAATTAGAAACAATTGCATCACTTTCTTACGCAGTAATTACAGTGTCATGAATAACAGTGGAATTTTCTTCATATTCGGTTCCTCATATTTTTCTAATATGAGTTTAGCATGGTTCATCAACACAAGATGTGGATCAAGACCTATTAAATGGAAAGGTTAACATGAAATATAGTATGTTGCTTCATATTCTATTAGTTACTTACACCATAGGCAATGTAAAACAATAAAATAATCTTAATGTACTCCATATAGTTCAATCTAGTGTGGTCTTAGAGTATTCGGTGATCACCAAACTGAGGTTGGAAATGGTAAGGATTACAGATAGACGGTCACGGCATATAATTGTTTTCCATTCCCACGCACAGATCAATGTAATTAATCTGAATGAACGTGGTATTTCATATTGACAGCACGCATTTGTTATCCGAGACCTTCCGAAATCCGTCTAAAGCCTTCCAAAGTGCGTTCCGAGTCCGACGCCTTTATACAAGTGCGTTTCAAGGTCTTCCAAAGTGCGTTCCGATGCCTTCTGAAGTGCGTTTGGTGTGAATCGAACCTACTCAATGCGTGTACTATGTCTGGTTTGAAACAAATGCACATAAAACGAAACTCGATCTTGACAGATTTTATTTTAGTTACTAATAATTATAACTTTATGAACGTAGACGTGTAACTTACACAATGTGTAGACAATACAACGAATTTCCTCTATTACGTACAGTATACTACGCAGTTTTTTTTTTAATGTAGATTCATAATAGCTCATTAAAACGATTTAATAGTATCATTTATATATATATATAAGTGAGCTAGCACTATAAAAACTGGTTGAAATCCAGACTAGTACAAGCGGTACATATGCATGCAAGCCATGATGTGAGTGACACAATCTTGAACATGGCTTTAAACCCCAAATCAACCAACCAATCATGTATATCCGCCTTCAAGTATACATGTACGAAGTGGACTTAAACTCTCAGGAGGTGTCGTCATGAACATTGTGAAGAAGTATGACGATTCGTGAAATACAGAAGATGCGTTGGGCCTGGGGATGGTATCAAACGTGGATGGACATTTAAATTGTGACTTCTTTCAATGCAATAGTTCATAGAGCTACAATCCGTGCACTTACTAGTATAGGAAAACTGATATTTATCAACTTGTAAGTTGGAATGTGTTCTCCTTTTTTTTTTTATCAAGATGATTATTTCCATAAAATGAAGAAGTATTGAGAAAAAGATGTTGAGCCTGTCTATTAACTTACAATTCGGCAGCACATATCAGCACGGTCACACATTCGCCAAGCAGTAACGTGGTGTTGATTTATTTTCAGATTTATTTTCAGATAACCCTTATTATTGACCAATTGTCATTGGTGTTCGAATATGTAAATCGCTGTTCCGTGACAAAACGACACACCTCCACATATTTTTATTCGACGATCTACAAAGTTGGAATTGGTAGGGTGCACGCATTTCCTCACACTTTACCAAGTTTGAGAGACCTGCGTTAAATAGTTTTTGAATTACGGTTTGTAACATCACCTGTGAGACTATTTATACATTAAAACTATTTCTAGCATATAGTCACATAAAAGGGAGGTATGGCTAGGGAGATCTAGAATAGCTGGACTTTGAATCATGTAATTCCTACCACAGTTCCTGAAGCTATAGCTCTAGGGAAAGATGGTCCAATTGCCGACCCAACATCATCCTTGGGATGTTCCTGGGGGTATCGCGTTTGATTGCAAGGCATCCTCCGGGTTATATCCATGGCAGAGTCAGTAAGGGACATGCCAAGACAACTGATAGATCATGAAGTTGAGCAGGATAATGGTTTCTGCTTCAACAGGCACAGGGTCGGAGAGCAGAACGTATCTGATGGTTTGTCTTGACGCTGATCTGCCTGAGGGTCTTTCTTCTAGTAGGACACGTGGCATTGCTGCCAACACGATATGATCCCTGATCGATTTTATTGTGATCAGTAGTACTCATACTAGATTTCTACTGAGAATAGTAATTTCAATTTACAAAATAAAACATGTTTGATTTATCGGATGTTAAGAAGTTGTTTCAGAGGATTTGCCTGTCGAACTATTCCTTTTCTTTCTAAGATAGTATCAATCATTAGTTGTCTCATACAAGGTAGAATACACTGGCATTATTTCCACTGGTGCAAGATAGTTTAAAAAAATACAACAGCTATATATGAGGGGTGAAATATTGCAACACGAATGGATTGTTCATATAGTGTTGAAGGCGCACTGCATTGTACTATGTCCTAACCATGATGTTGAAAGTGTATTGGCGTTACTCATTACTGATGCTGTTTGAGTGTGTGTAATAGATGTATAACTACCAGTTTAAAATGGCAATTAAGAATAAATCACCACAGACGTATCCGGAAACAGGCAGCTAAACAGACGCATTTCTTTCTCTCTGAAAACACAATTTGTGTACATTTTCATTTGGCAACATGAAGTATAAGTTCTAGTATGTTTGTTAAAGAATATTTTGATAAGAAATGAGAAACGACAAATATAATCCAATATAATTTAGGCAACAACATACTTAAAGATAATGGCAAATTCAACGGCATAGAATTACAGCTGCCCACATTGGTCAAACTAGCACTATGACTAAAGCCTCTACAAATATAATGATATATATATATATATATATATATATATATATATATATATATTTATTTATTTAATACATCAACACAACAGTAATGATATTGATGGCAAATGCATACACACCATCTTGATATGCTTACAACTGCCCCTTTGCCAGAAGCAGCATTCATGAAGGACTCCAAGTCCAGCAGACATGCCCGGTACTGTAACGCCAGCACGACGCCATGCAGAGATTCACCAATAAATCATGTACACCCTAATGACAAATTGTAAATTAAAATAATAGTTTTATTGCCATTTCTTCGCTGAGAGACATTATAGCCGGAGAAGCTCTGCGATAAGACGTCCCATGAGTGTCCGGCGGACCTGCATTAAAACTGGACACGATTCATCGCCTACAGGACCGACCATAAAGATTGTGTCTCACCGATAATCATCTTGTATGAGGATTTCTTTTCCCAAGTGGTCAACGAAATCTGGTTACATAGTTCCGTTTTATATTAGATATATAAGTGTGTGGGTAAACAAGGATGTATGGAGCTATAAAAAGACATTCGGCTTTATCATAGACTATAAACAGTTTAGGTTTGCGACCTCTGGTATTAGAGAGAAATACATTTTGAAGATATATATTCGATGACTTCTGTCCTGGGCTCCACTGTACAAACGGCGTAACGCTAAGGGAACTTTAACTCTAGCCTTACCCATAACCTACAGCATTGCTTAGGTTGGAGTAAGGTTATCTTAAAGTTACAGCCATTTCGTATATGATAGCCATGGATTGTAATCAGGAATCTCTCTCCTGGATTGGGAGCGGTCATATGAAGCTGCGCATTATTTACCAATTGCTCAATATATCATTGACGTTATATCACTATATTGCACTATAGGGACTCATCGAATATACTCATATGTATATACATTTATCGCTGGCGCATTATATATCAATTTAGTTTCAAGTATATCAGTATAAATTGTCTGTAATATAAGCGATAGCTCAACTTCACTTCCGTTGTTATGGAATAAAAAAAATATACGTTACCTTTACGGATAACGAACACAATATAATCTCAATACCGTCTCTTATCAAATATGATTGTTAGCCAATTATGTTAGCCAAAATTATATATACTGTATTACCAATAGAATACATCATGTCAAATAGTTCTTGCTTACGGATAATCTCCTCTATTGTCGATACAAAGGATGAGAAATTCGAGAGTTATTGTGACGAAATGTTCATGTGGTTCCAGAAAGACGAAACCTCATTTTAGTTGTGCATTATTTAAACCAACTTCACAGTAACAACCACTCAGGGCACTCTCATATTACTGTCCAGAGTATAAATGCAACGCGGAAATAACGTAAAAATGACTTTCACTCTTTTTCATCGAGAAATTGCCATAATTTTCATTGTAGAAAGATCCTGATAAAAGTGTTTCATCATTCATTAGTAATTTTGATTACAGTTACAATAACGGTTACTTTACAAAATAGTAATAGTTTGAATGGGGTAAACCTTCGTCTGTCAGTACCAGCCGGTGATCGCATGTTTACTGCAACGTTCAGCGCTACGGATGTTGCGGGATTCCTCCTAACCTAAACTGACAAGTCATGATATAAGTGAATTCATCTTGAAACTGTCTCTAAACCCCAATTTAAAAAAAAAAAGTAGACAATTACCCCAACATTAACAATTACCCCCAACTGATATATGAATAATTCGTCCTTTCAATATGTTTATATATCGTATCGGTCTATGATATTTGAAGGTTTGCCATGTTCACTGCTCAGTGAACGCTCACGGTTTGTAGCCACCAAGCTGATACTGGCCACGTTGTTTCAAAGGTTCTGGAACAGAATTGATTTTTTATTGGACATTTTTGTACTTAAAACATTCTCTGATATGTATTCACTGGATAACGTGAGTGAGCTATTCTAAAGGTTACGCTGTATTCCTCTGTTTCGCAATGATCTCGTGACGAAATGCTCGTATTAGGAGGAGAACCACTTATAATTTGAGATGAAGTATGATATGTGTGCACAGAAAGGGCAGTCCATTGAATGAGTCTTCCTCGTGACATAAATGATCTTACGAATCTACATGGATTACAGCTCCAGACTTTCTGGACCCTCCTTTACAAAATTATAAGGTAACTACCTCCAACCTTACTATGAATATGCTGCTCCTTGATCTGCCAGTACCAATTAAAAGTACATTTTAAAATACTGTTAATTCTGCAGTCTACGGCTAAGGTTTGAGTTAAGGTTACCGTAATGTTTGAGTTAAGGTTACTGTAATGTTTGAGTTAAGATTACCGTAATGTTTGAGTTAAGGTTGCCGTAATGTCTTAGTTAAGGTTGCCGTAATGTTTTAGTAAAGGTTTCCGTAATGTTTGAGTTAAGGTTGCCGTAATGTTTGAGTTAAGGTTGCCGTAATGTTTGAGTTAAGGTTGACGTAATGTTTGAGATAATGCTACCGTAATGTTTGAGTTAAGGTTGCAGTAATGTTTGAGTTAAGGTTGCAGTAATGTTTGAGTTAAGGTTGTCGTAATGTTTGAGTTAAGGTTGCCGTAATGTTTGAGTTAAGGTTACCGTGTTACCGTAATGTTTGAGTTAAGGTTACCGTAATGTTTGAGTTAAGGTTACCGTAATGTTCGTACATGAGACCCCGCGGTCTGTACAGTCCTAATCAACTGTTTTGTAAATATGTAAGATAGACGTTTAACAGTTACCTAAACTCGTGATCTCTTACCCTCTTATGTCAGGTTATCGAATTTCGACTAATACCATATTTCCTTAAATGGAAATGATGTTGTAAATTTACGTTATGGGACAGTGCCTCGAGCTGTCGTAATATGGCGGCAGTGATCAGCTACAGGGAAGAAAGGTCAATAAGGTGTCTGCTTACAGATTCAATTAATGGACCCATTGAAACAAATACAACATGCTCCGAGCGGGGGAAACCTCGGTGAGCTGACCATTTGGGTAGTTCCGCATACGATGACTGTCCCTCGGGACACTGTATATGTCGAGCAGTGTTTTGTTACGTGAAAAAGGGCAAAGGTAGTGAGTGTCTATCCGAGTTAGGTTTGTAATACGTTGTGAGGCGGCATGTTCTGTTGAATACAATAGGATAAGAAGGTGATGAAAACACTTTCAAGATGGGTGACTACGATAATCAAACATGTCATTGTCATCAATTGTCGATACATTGGATTATTTGGCATGATAACATGCAGATTTCCATGTTAATGTATTAATGTAATATTATACTTAAATCATGTTCAAATTTTCAAAATGAAAATAGCACATGAAACAACGTGTATACAAAGTTCCGTGATACCAGCTGCGTGTATACCAGGATGAATGTACCGGTATGTGATTGATATATGATTTACACTTTATTGGATAATATACAACGCATTGACATTAGAGCAACGGCATGGAAAATATATCATTTCCTTCACTTTGGCTACGTTGTTTCACAACAAGAAGAGTAATACAAATATATGATCAATAATAGGCTAATAGAAATGTATTTTGATATCGCTGCTCCCAACTAAACTTGAATGATTGCCAGCTCGTGCAATTACATGAACGTACAAGAAATAATGCAAAGCTGTATACACGGTTTATGCATTTGAGGATTCGTTTAGTGTTTTTTACCTGTCAACGTTCTTCCCAATCCTAAGAAAGAAATCATTATGAATTCTATCAGGAAAATTGTCGAATATGTTGAAATATTCAATATGATAATTGCTCGCCAAAAGGTCTAGAGTAGAGAGAGAGAGAGAGCGAGAGAGAGAGAGAGAGAGAGAGAGAGAGAGAGTCTTACTGATTAGCTAATTTATAAGTTTGAGCCATTACGTTCCATTTACGGAAACCAACGATGCTATCTTATTAGCGATTTAGTTAAGGCGGTGATGCTTCTTGTTCCACTATAAAGTTAGTATAACATACAAATGTCAGTAGTATGTATACTGAACCAAAATAGAAGCTTGATTTGGACAAAATTAGACTTTGAACTGGACGTAAAGAAGGTAACGAACCGCGGTTTTCTGTTATGTTAATTATTTGAGCTTGGGTGACGCCACACCAAACAGTAGTGTTGCTCATCAGTATATTTGTACAATTATTCACTACGTGACGGTGTGTTGACGTCAAAATTGGACCTAGGTATCGGGGCTTCTAGCAACAAGACATGCAGTGTGCGACCGATTCAGAATGATTTGCTGGGGGACCCATCTTTTGAACAATTCCGAGAGACGATGATTACGCGATGAAAGTGATTGCATAGATGGCGTAATCGTATTTTGTCCATCATCCATACGTGACGTCATTCGCGTTGTTCATGATCACGGACGATCTACTATTGGTTCTTAGCTGAGTACACGTCCTTAGAATATATATATCTTGTTAGCTGCAACCAAACACACGCAGTACTTCCGGTACGGTTTGTGCAGCTTCCAACTATCGAATGGCGCGTCCCCGGTCGATAATCGACAGTATAACGATTTTATAATCGTTATTTTCTGTAGATTTGTAAGTGTTTATGTGTGACATGAACGATATGCGTATTCTCACGTGAATGTGGCGTCCATGAAATGGTCATGTGATCTTGAACACGTACATGTAATGCTTTACACATACAAGGGCAGAATAACCGAGTATAAAGTGGTTGAAAAGATATGCCAACATATGGGCTAGACATACTTTACCAATAGATGTATTGTAATATGCAGTGGGTTCTTTTGAGAAACTCTGCAATAAAACCAAGGTTGTTTTTTTTGGTTCATTATATCTACAAACCTCAATGTGAGTAGTAGGCATATGGATAGATATATGCAGTCTCACAGACGATATGTAGGTGTATTGTAACTGTGCATGCATTAATGCGAAATGTATACCCAAACTGGGCACTGCAAGGACATTTCAATAACAATAATGAGTTTCGTTTCTTTCCTCGTTAAACTTCCAAAAGGTACACTATTACAAACTAGATTAATTTAGATACAAGACAATATGTATCTTTATAAACTAACAAACACAACATGAGTTGTACATATAGTATGAACATGGTTAAATGGGATTCTCATTATTCTTTTATATACAAATTCCCACCAAACAAATTGGAATTCACCTTATTAGTTTGGATTTGACCGTGAGGATACTCTTTACTATATTTATTTTTAAATGTCTCAAAGTTGAAATTATGTCTGTAGAAGTGTCAATATCATGGCAATCATATTTCAGGCAACACATTCCAACATGTCCTTAATTTCTATGTTGACGATGGAGATGCATGCACGATTCCATGGTAACTATTCCATATTGCAATAGAAATCTGAATTAGAAGTATCCATTCAGCATATTGACGTTGCAAATAGGAATGCACTTTACAGTCTATTGATATTCACATTAGTTTCAGCTACTATAGTACCAGGGATTACCTATGGATTCTTAAAGTGCATTCATAATCAAGTCTGGTACCCCAAACCAAACAGCCGCTTTAACCTACTCCTTTTAACTGTACAATATTTGTATTTTACCATTGGGCGTATGTTATACCACCACCACCACCGCTACTACTACTACTACTACTACTACTACTACTACTACTACTATTACTACTACTACCACCACCACTACTACTTACTACTTCTTTTACTACTACCACCATCACTACTACTTACTACTTCTTCTACTACTACTACCACTACTTCTTCTTCTACTACTACTACTACTACTACTAATAATAATAATAATAATAATAATACTTATTCATTTAATATGCGCTGTTTCCACGCTCGAAAGCATGCTGAAATCGTTATATTATTATTACCCTGATCAATGGGTCAGTGTGCCCTCACTTTCCTTATCAACTTCCTGAGGAGTATACAACCTAAGCTGAATTTTCATAGTTCCATCTCGTCCTACCGGGTGCCCATTCCCTAATGAGTGAATAGAGTAATAATAATAATAATAATAATAAAAATAAATAAATACATATATTAATATTCAGTTACAACAAATATATATTTTACAGTTCATTATATACATTCTGAATTAACGGATAATACTACATAATGTTATTCCTAGCTTGATATCAGAGGAAAATCAACTATAGTCTTATCAAGACGTCTCCAACAAAGAAGGCCTTAAAATATTCATTGACATCAACACGACATGCATGTACTTCCAAAACCTACAGGGTGACGTTTTCAAAGAGTCGTCTTCAACGCTTACAAAGGCATGTTTGTTTGAGTTCAGCTTCTCAAAATAAATTCATCAGCAAAGGCTCTCCCAAGAGTCTCTTACTGTTCGTCCATCTCGTGGTCCAAGACTTATAGTTTAGCCATCAACGTGGACGCTATTCATACCCACGTACAAACCAGACTCCACCAACGCGGAGACGTGTCCACTGGCTTGTATACTCCACTAGAGTCTAGCATAACATCAGTGGTCCTATAGGGCCCTCGCCCTACCTACCAGGTCATCAATATCGTGTTTCCTATGACTTATTAGTCTGTCGTCGAGAATAATAGTTCGCAATAAAGATTGTTTGTTTTAATACGTAGAAATTCGCCCTGATAATATTGCCGGCACGAAATGCTAATTTAATTGTTGCCCTTAATTGGAACAATATATGTACATGTGAGAACATAAGCTTTGTCTAAACAGCTGGAGGAAATAGTTTGTAAATATTGGAAGATTTAACATACGTAGTACAGTCAAACTGCAATATTCAATTTACGGGTATGATATGAAAATCCGGACAGGGGCTACGTCAAGTGCAACCCATATTTCTATGAATATAGAACTCCATGAATATCTTTCACAAATATTGAATGAAAGTATTCATAGGTATTGAATTGCAGTTTATAATCTGGACAGTCTGCAAGAAATGATATATCGAATGAATATATGGATATATTTGCTTTAGTATTACAAACTGACCAATACAGACATATAATACACCGGCATGTATAACAGAAATGTCGGGAATGACAGAATTAGGAAACCCCGATATTGCTACTCTCCTAATATAGGATGATTACTTTCTACTGTGTCTTTGATTTACATTACTAAACGGAGATAGTGGTCGACTGAACTTGACATAATATTATTGCATACAAAAGTTGATGTGTATTAGAAACATTGCAACAATTGTGAAATCTACGAAGACGTGTACGCATAGCTTTGACGGACATCGTTGTAAACGCGTAAGAAAGTATACGATGATTTTTTTCTAAAATGGCCTATACGTTACAGTGGCTAAGTCTAATATTTGACCGCCATGATGCATACTTCAGACGCATACTTCAGTCATGTTTAAATATATCATTCATCCTCTAATTATGTGTTAGTTAGCATATGACCTTATAATGTCAAAGAGAAATATTTAAAACAAAACTTTCGCCATGTATAGGTTGCTTGTAATACATGTAAATGTGTATGGCATTTGAGTATGTGCACTGCTGTTTGTTGTATGATTGGGATGTCGATTACACTGATGATACCCAAAGACGTACAATTCTATTTTCCAACAGTTGTCATAAAATTATCATCAATGAAATATGTCTAATTATAATCACATAAGAGCTTGAATATCACTCTTTGCTTTGCTTGCCTTTCTGTTCAAGTATTTATCATAGTATGAGTAGTAACGTCAATGTGTATATACTGCATAGTCACTATGAGTACAGTGTCCGCCCCTGAACAGCGAAACACGTGTGGAACCCATGGATATGACGAAGTACAAGTTCTGAGTGCAAACATAGCTCGTTCCCTCTGACGTCGGCAATCGCACGGTCTGGCTAATCAATGACACACACACACACACACACACACACACACACACACACACACACACACAGTCACATAGCCAGTATAGACGAGAATTCCCCAGACATTACATTTAGTTAAATACACAATGAGTGCATGCTTTGGTCGGGGGAGGAGATTGGAAAGGTGGGGGGAAAGAAATGGGGGAGGGAGGAGAAACGGACGAGTGATCCTTAAATGAATACTCCCACACTAAAAAAAGATATGACGCGAAATACATACACTAATTTCATTGGTCAAGAGTGAATTCGGCATCGGATTAAGACCACGCCCCAGCAAGTAATGGCATTTACGGGAACGAGGCAACAGCTGATTGATCTATACGTGGAACCGCTTCTTTTCCTAGAGGTCAAGGGTCAGAGCGTGGATGGGAAGGTTTACGTAGACTAGGGTTGTGGGCGACTTGTTAGAACGAGGTTGGCACTGGGATGGTAGGCAGGCGCACACGGCATTATTAACACACGGGATAATACTCTCTTTTTTTCTGGGTCTGGCAGCGATTTAACTCAACAGGTTTCTGTCCCACTAAAAGGAGTGACAACGCTTTGTAGCTGTAAAGTAAGTTTGCTGTATGTATATTGTCGTACAAACTCTTTGTCCACGGTTGTGACAACTCTTTGTAGTAAGTTTCCTAAAGGTGATTGTTGTAATGTGCTTTTGCTTTCTGGTACAAGTCAGGATGTGCTTTAAACCCCATTGAACATGCTTTCCATACTTCTGATGTTTGTAACTGTATTTTGTCAAAACATATAAAATCTACAGAAATTCTGCAGTTGAAGTTCGTAAAGTATTAGTAATCGAAATAAACTACCAATATCTTGTATTTGACTAAAGGATATTACTATCATAATATATTTCTTGAGAAAGTAACGAAGGTAAGTAAATTGTTACACCATTTTGCTTTCGCTTTCCAAGCGGTGTTGACCATGCAACACCAACGCATATACACCAACAATGGTTGTATACACTACCTACTTTCGACTTGGAGTGTTACTACTGATCGATAATCAGAAGGCAAATAACGTATGTTCTTATATGTGAATACGCCAAACAGATGATTCCCCTTTCATTGCATGTTTGCATGTTTAGATTTATGTCAATTGAAAAGAAATATGTCGCGACAAGAAAGGTTCATCAGGTTTGTCATACTAATTTATCATAAACGTCTGCCGTACCGTCAAGAGAAGTACATATGAAACGTTAATGTAATTTCCAAGTAGTGAATACACTGTGCACGACCACTACAGTGCCAATATTCGAAATATCAGCTTCATATAACCTAGTCTCAGTAGTGGAACTAAGCATATGTGTTTTTAGAAGGTCTGGTATATATCAAACTAAGACGCAGCAATTCTTGCAGTTGATCCAGAAACCATTAGCTTCGTACCCAATTATGTGCAACGATATTAAGCACATTTTTATAATTACATGTATGTAATTGAAGCAGTATGAAGGCCAATGTACGTCGATATCCATACGCATCTCTAACTGTGTGGCAATCTCGGTTTTCGTGAATTCGTGTACGCGATAACAGTAAGTCCCGTTTATTTACCGGCATTCGCCACTTCGGAAATGAACCAGTATTAATTCTTTGCTACGTTTTACAGCTAAATCTCAGAGGATTCTACAACAAAGATTCAATGATAGCCTTACTACGGAGGCGGATGACATAGTCATTAGACCTTTAAGATCAAAATAGTGGTGGTTGCACACAATTGAGAGGAGAATTATCTATTACTTCCGGTTAATTTCAAAATCCTTTAAAATCGTTAAATCCACCAGGCAGCAAATGATTTTAACGTCGTGTTTCAAATACTTTAAACATGATCACTTTACGCACGTCAACTGCTAACACTATGGTGATAAACTGAAACACGACACGGTCTTCGATCAAATGTAGCATGCAAATGTATTCAACATACTGTAAATGTACATCATTAATTAATTATTTAAAGCAATAGTTTGTGCAGACCCAATATAATTGTCACGTTATGGATAAGTTATGGATATCAATAATTTAAGTGATGCTTCCTGTTGCGATACTAAATGTAATAATGTTAAAAGTGTATGAAGAGTGTTAAAAGTTGCTTAATCTCCATGTCCAATCATTCATCAGCCGGGGCGTAGCCAGGGATGGAATGTAGTGCAGGTTCAAGGGGACCGCGGGAATTAAATGCCATAGTCAAAGTGAGTGAGTGAGTGAATTATTGTTTTACGTCACAGCGGGAATCTTTCACCCATACACGACGAGGAATGATTAATTATGAAATAAATGAGTCAAAAATTAATTGCAGCACGAAAGACATGATTGAGAATAAAGA
>JAUTBT010031913.1:0-18651 GCA_032361225.1 Lepetodrilus schrolli | reverse complement strand
CTATGGTATGTGATAAATAAATATAAAGTTCTCTCTCATTCCTTCCATCTCTCGCCCCCACTCACTCTCTCTCTCTATCTCTATATATATATATATATATATATATATATATATATATATATATATGTATATATCACGAGATATATGTCCATCTCTACCTATATACATGTATCTATCTCTCTCACACGCAAGATATTTGGAGAGAAAGTGGTGCTTAATGAATGTCCAGGTCTATATCCTGTAATACTACTATCCGCCCCCTCCTCACCGTCAGACAGTGTCACCCTACCACGGGATCCTGGCTGTAGATATCGGCCGGACAAGGATATGACACCTACCTACCTGTAACGTAGATGGCATAATATCGCCAGCCATCAGTGTCACAAGCTACCTCTGCTGCCGCGCTGTATAAGCACTGGTGTTCAGTACACCCATGGGTGTTTTCATTTAATTACCTCAAAATACACGAGTGTCGGCTTCGCAGTGCCGGGGGTTTGAACCGGATCCCAGTAGGTGATACATGAATACCAACGTTACAATTAATGTAGGCCTAAATATCACAGATATTGGGAAGTCTTCTGAGTATCTTCCGAGGACGGAAATTAATCAATGATTGGAGTAGCTATCAAGTATGTTCTACAACTGAACTGTCTGACGGTCAATGCCGGTCCTTGTGTAGAAGGACAGTAGAAATGTTTAACTTTAATACACTTTAATATAGGACATTACTTTAAAACCTGTGTAGGCCTCAATACACTTACATTAGAAATGTGTACAACCTAAATGCACAAATATACAGGACATTGTAACGTCAATAGTCTTGTCAAAAGAGGAACTTTGTGGGGGAAAAAGTAATGTAAAAATGTTAGTTTTTTTTCTGAATCAGTACCCCCGTAGTTTCTCAGAAAGAAATCCCCATGTGTGGGGCTTTGGAATGTATTTCTCGGCACTTTGGCTATACATATATGTATATATTTAGGCATATGGATAACACATTCAAGTTTTTAACCAACTTCTAACAGGTCTATGAAAATGAAGATTGCCATGAAGTAAAAAAAACGTGATTACCCTTTCACGATGTCAATCGACTAATTTCGTTAGATGACGTCATCGTCATGATATCCACGATGGCCGGAAAAAAACTAAGATAGGCCATGGGCTCGGAAGACCTACTTCGATAAAATAACTACGATTCCTGTAGAGACATATTGATGTAGTATAGATCTGCCGCCAGTGGGCCATCTCGCCACAAAACACTTTCTTTAGACCTCCTTTGCTACAGAATATATAATATGGTTTGAATATAAATTTGTCTGATTCAATGAATGATTTTGATGGTGATAGTCGCCCATAATGTGCAGATTGGAAATATCAGGGATTTTATTCCGCTATATATAGTCGTGCGAATGGAGACCATTTCCGAAATATATAGACGTATGTACAGATACTAGTTCTACCTCAAGAATATTCATCGAGTTTTCAATATTTATTTACAAGAGCTGGTCATGGATTTGCTTTTATTAGGCTTCAGCTTCGAAAATTGATAATCATCAACGTGCCATCATAATGTTGGATGAAATTTAATTTTCATATAATGTTTCACATAGTTTGTCCATAGAAACTGGAATGTAGCATAATTATTATTATTATGCACAATTATATAGCGCAAATATCCAGAATAACTGCTCAAATGTGCTTTTGGGAAATGGGTGAACAAACATCATCCATACACTTCACCAAAGAAGCACAGTTCAATATTAACGTTAAACATAGAACATGTAAGGCTTGTTCAAGTGATACTGAAGCGAATTTACTAATAGTTACCAGTAATTGAAGCATCAATTATATTTATGTGATATATTGGTTTGACATTGAAAGAGTTGAGTGAAAGCAACAAGTAAGTTGTGTTTTAGGTAGAGACTGCTATTCATAAGAGATTAATATTTAAATTACTTGGAACTTTATTTTCAGAAATCCAAGATGGCCGCCAAGGTGTGTAAATTTAGCAGAATTTAGTAACAGTATAAACATCGGGAAACAAAACCGTAATAACATATGTTCCTTATTGGAAATGTACTGGTATATACTACAAAGGTCCAGAAGCTTGCTAGACATTTTGCAAGTGTGGCCTAAGGCTGCTACTCAGCATAAACATAATGGCCGCTAATGGAAAACTAAATATCTAGTCTATGCATTTACTGAACAGTTCATAGAACCTTATCTGAGAAGAAAATAGTTAACTTGCTACTTTGGATAGAAGAGTCTTATGAAGATATTGGCATGCAAATTAATTGAAACATTATTCTAATTAATATAATATGGCCGCCATTTGCTTATTTGCTTTGGCCGAAATGTGTGAAGGTTGAATCATATATACAATTTACTCAGGAATCCAAAATTATGTATTATCGTAACTTCTGCGAAACAAAATGGAAGATGCCATATGTTGACAATGGAATACAAAGGGAGGAGCATTTCATATTGTTTTAAAATGGAAGATGCCATATGTTGACAATGGAATACAAAGGGAGGAGCATTTCATATTGTTTTAAAGTCACTTATCATTATCATACCATGTTATTAAAAATGTCTCCATTGAAGAGGGCCTCCATTCTGGTATGTAGTGGAATGCTGAGAACAAGATTGGTGATTCAAACATGAAAAACATTGAAATATATTTTAAAATAATTACATAACGAATAATCAAATGTACAAAGATCAGGTTTTATTCTTAATCTTGCACACATAAGATATCTGAAAACAGATTAAATAATCCACAGTCCTCTATTGTTGTCAGCGAATACAGTTTCCAGAAAAAATAAGCTGGCTTGGAGTAAGTAAATAATATCTGAGTGTGCATTCATGTTGTAACTGGTAGGATGCTCTGTGAGCTAGAATCACCAGCCGGTGGAAATCCGGTCTAGTACAAGCATGGCAGCCATGACATTAGTGGAATAATCTTAAAAGCTAAACCACAAAGCAACCAACTCGTAACACGCTATCTCTGTATATTCCACAGATCCTGATAGGATTATAGGATATAATCCACAGATTATTATGAAGAGCATTTTACCGTAGTTCGTCTGACACGCCCATCACAATAAGTGGAAGGTATTTTATTTCGTCCAGGCATCTTGCTAATCTTTTGATCTGTTCTGTTCTGAACGTGTTGTAAAGGCACCAGTTTATCATGTCCATGCCGTTGCCAATTCTATATTTATTAAATTTGGTATATTACTTGCTATAGTGTTCTTTTTAATGATTGGAATATAATAATGAAACAATTACTCATATCCTTACTTATTACTCTCTTCGGGTTTTTTCACCATCAAATACCATTTCGGTCTTTTAGGCAATCTGTCAAATTAAGCCAGCATGAAAAGTCATTATTCGACCAAACGACGGAAGAATCTTTACGAAGGTTTTACGAAACGACTAACCTATACAGGCGTTTGACCTAACCAATAGTTTGGCAGATTAGCTGTAACATATACACATGCTGAAGTATCAAACAACCCTCATTAGTACAAATATGCCAGTTAGTGAGAATAACATTCACAGCTAGTCTGTGTCACACCTTGTTCTCACCCAATTACTCCTATACAAAATATTGCCCTGCATCAGTTAAGTAAGTCTAGATTACTGGCCCCCGTTTCACGACGGCCTCCTAACTATTTAGGATCTCCTAAACCAGTCCTAAGTGTTGTCATCTCGTAACAAGTGTTTCACGAGGACGTCACAAGTCTTATCCCTTCTTAAATCGGCATCTAACTTAGGAGGTGATAAACTGGGTGATAAAGTTAGGAGCTCCTAAATTTAGGATGTGGTTGTGAAACGGGGGGCCTGGTGTCATGTGGCTTTAGTCTAGATGCACTATTCCAACCAGGACCCACACGCATTGAGGCAGATCTGTTATGAAATCCCCTAAAACAGTTGTCAAATGAACAGAATACGTAACCTTAACCGTAAATCCCACTAACTTGACGATCATCATTACATTTCCTGACAGTAGTACTTTTGCTTGGAATAATGTCCTTGACCTTACAGCAACCAGCAACAAGCGATGTTCTGCAGACTGTAAAACTGATGGTGTGCCCACAGGGAAATGGATTGCAATGATGACAATGTGATGAAGGTGAAAGGTGTATGGTACATCACTATCTACACAGGACACTGTGGTGGTGCGTTCTCCCTGACATTACCACCAAATAAATTATGCCTCTAGATATGATACAAGGACTATGTACACATTCTCATGGCCAATTCTTTCCTCGTCTGATCCAGGGGAGTAGGGGGGGTGGGGGGTCGGCACGACGACAGCCAAGTGAGCAGGCGGAGTCCAATGCTGGGACATCGGGGTGGACAGAGGGCGCTACTGGAGACGGTTTTGACTAGGAGAGCCTCCAGGTACACCTGCGTTGGCCGCGGTGTCGTTACTTGGTACGCCATCTTGTGCTGCCGACAAATACACAAATACTAGTTTCGTTGTTTACATTCAATCGAAATATACAGTGTGAAATAGAAGTTGAATAGTAACAGCCGGGTATGGCTTAGCAAATTAGAAATAGAAACCTGTTTTGGATAACCATTCTACCTAGAGCATGAAGACAATACCTGTATGGTTTTGCATAGGTTTCGGTCTCTCTCGGGTCTCATACTCCATAACTTCATTGTATATGAGAGCTGAAATACGAACAATATTCAGACTTACTATTTCTGCAGCACATTGATGACTGCATTGATGATTTTCTGTTTAAAATTTATTATTTTTAATGTTAGGAACAAAATAAAATCACAAAATATCTAGAAGTTTAAATGTTTCAGACACGATATTGATAGATACAATTGTGCCTACTTTTCCATTCTTCTACTGTGTGTTCCTTTTCATCTACAGAGTGATCATATGGGTCAGGTGCTGGCTGTAAACAAACAAACAATATACTGAAAAACAGAAACATAGCCTTCATCAAGGCAGACGTGAATTGAGCAGGCCTTGAATGCTGCCTGATAAAATGTAATAATGATATTGTACTGTTACATGTATAGCATGAGAAAACCTGCAGTACATGTAGCACTAAGTGTTGCAGAAAACCTGAAAGCACAAGTTGGTACTGCTGAACTCGGGATAATAACACCACTATGACAGGACAGGTATCACATCCTATCAGGATCACATTGAGAAGATAACTTCCACAAACACTTATGTTGAGATACGAGTGAAGTAAACTTCATAGCGGTGCCAATCTCCAATTCTCAAAGTAGAAGCAAAACAGAAGAAAATCTTTGGTTCTGAAATCTGACTTCTACCACTGTGCTACCACCCGGCCACTATGAAGGCTGTACATCTTGTGTATGATATATAACACTACTCACAACACATGATATATAACACTACTCACAATACATGATATATAACACTACTCACAACACATGATATATAACACTACTCACAACACATGATATATAACACTACTCACAACACATGATATATAACACTACTCACAGCATTGACCTCGCCATCGTCATACCACACGTTGATGTAGGGGTGCATGAGCGCATCGTCCACAGATATCCTCCTCTCTGGGTCGATGACCAACATCTTGGACAGCAGGTCCCGTGCCATGCTGGCTCGCAGTCCCGGATGTTCTGTGCTGTCTGGAGGGAACAGAACATCTGGGAAGAGCTTCTCGAACGATGCACCGCCATGTTTGGGTCGGTTCTCCACGTAGTTACGGACAGTGGACTGTAACCGCTTCATGAACTCTTGACTCGGTGTACCTAGCTGTTCAATGATCTTGTTCCATTGGTCGATATCTAGAGCAGGTTAAGGGATGGATGGTTTAACGTTTAGTTTTTATAAAATTTAATTTATTAAAACCTAATGTGAGCTCAACCAATGAACACACCCAGTTGTCAGCAGGAAGCTCCCCCAGTTGTCAGCAGGAAGCTCCCCCAGTTGCCAGCAGGAAGCTCCCCCAGTTGCCAGCAGTGAACTCCCCCAGTACCATCAGTGAGCTCCCCCAGTACCATCAGTGAGCTCCCCCAGTACCATCAGTGAGCTCCCCCAGTACCATCAGTGAGCTCACCCAGTACCATCAGTGAGTTCCCCCAGTACCATCAGTGAGCTCACCCAATTGGTCATTAGAAAGTCCAGGATAGATGAGTCACTGCAACACAGCTGTCACATCTATGCATCAACTCCAGTATCCTTGAATTGTTGCAAAATGAAATCCTCTGGGAATAATTCAGGAATAACCACAAAAGAACGGAGCGCTACCAACACATGTGCACACTTGCTTACAGAGAACACTAAATCCAATCCAGCGCAATGCTTGTAGCACAGTTAGTACTTAAAGGATACGGTCACTGCCAGGGAACATGACTGTGCCACGTATCAACTCCGCCATGATGCAGCCTACAGACCAGATGTCCACTGAAACACAACACACTGATAGTAAAACACTGCAACAACATACACAACATCACCCTAAAGAAATGCAAGACACCAGCAATGATATCTTCCAGTAATAGATGACAATTATTCTTTTGTAAATGAATATTTGGTGTTACTATTGGGAGAAATTTCACATATAGCAATGTTCGTTTAATTTCAATCATATTTTTTCAACGAACATAATATTAGTTGCGATGGAAACCAGTTAAAGGATACTAACATTCGAATCACACAATTCCCATCATTGAAATACTAGTAATTGATACAAAGACTGAAAAGTGATCTTATTGACTGGACAGATTACTTAGTTAGTCTTAACCTCCATTCTGCTGGAGGCTCCCAGTGAGTGGGTGATTAAAGAGTCTAACGTCGCTGCAGGAATCTTTCACACATTTGCGACAATTGCAGGCACCCAGAGATTCCCAGCAAAGCGGTGACTTGTTAGTGAAGCTAGACAAGGAATGTATGTGGATCTCACCATTAGCCTTGTATCCCATGCCAAGGATGACCTCGGGCGCCCTGTAGTACCTGGTGACCACGTACGGTGTCATCATGAACCCAGTGCCAGCTGTCCGTGCCAGACCAAAGTCCAGGATCTTTAACGTACAATCTGATTTCACTACGATATTGCTGGGCTTGAGGTCCTGCAAACAACAGCAAACATTCTAGTATGATGATAATAATGATAATAATAATGTATATTTGTATGTTAATCATTTATATTGTACCAAATCCATGCTATAAAGCATGCTCGTAGCACTGCATCAATATCCCGGTCAATGGATCAGTGTGCTCTTATTTTCTTTCTCAACTCCCTGGGAGTATACAACCCAAGCTACCGTGTAAGGCACTAGGTTTATCATTCGCATGCCAATATCATCCTTCTGGGTACCCATTCTCTGTTGAATGAACAAAAGCACAATTCAAATATGTACAGTCTATGGAGTGTGTTAATGTTTGACGTCACAGCAGGAATCTTTCACCCACGCACAACTGTCAATGGATCTCTCCAATATAGTATGTAGTAGTGTTGGTGCAGTGGGAATGTCTCCTACTAACATCATATTGTACATACAAACTACTTCTGAACATAATCCTTGACATACATGACATCAATGTTGAAAGTAACTTACGAAAGGACCCCCGACCGTCTTGGATGATATAATTAGAGAATAACCCATGACATACGAGTGATTACGGAAAATATGTCCTGAGTGTAATTAATGTTCACAGTTCCGAGCTTCAACGAGGAACTTTGAACATTAATTTCAAGAGGGGGTTATTCTAATTATTCACTACAATCATTTTAATGTAATAAACCATTGAAAACTGCAGACAAACAGCTTTATCGAGACGGCGAACTAGCAGTCGAAAACGTGTACATTTCACATAAGTACGAGAAACACAAAAAGACGTAATCAACACTGTTGATTATCGAATCGTTATTACACAGGAGATATCCACCACGTATATTGAATAATGTTGACTACCTCACAGCACCTGTCCCTGTGTCCCGTCAAACATGAAACTACTTGCCCTGTAGAGCTTGTAAATCTGGGCTATTTCACTCATCCGCTTGTGGATAACACCTGTCCCTGGCAGGTGGACAATCCTTACTGTGGAGCCCTGCCTCATGTCTATTGCCATACACTGGTTCTACACCTAGGATGTTTGCAGTTCTACTGACCCTGTGTATAATTCCTGCAAGATGGAGATGCTTGATGCCGCACAGCATCTGATAGAGAAGGTAGGACATGCGTTCGTGGTCCAGATCCATCTGTATCACCTGACATAGATTGGCATCCATCAGCTCCATTACTAGGTATCTGAAACGAGAGACATCTTCATAAAGCACTTTGTAAATAATGGTATTATTACACCATTTGTCACTCTGTACTCTTTGTACACAGGTACATATGGCCATGACGACAAGTTGGCATCAATAGAGTCATCATACACAACCTCATCATGATCATCATCATTACCATCATGATCTTCATCATCACTATCATCACTACCATCATGATCTTCATCATCACTATCATAACTACCATCATGATCTTCATCATCACTACCATCATGATCTTCGTCACTATAATCACTACCATCATGATCTTCATCATCACTACCATCATGATCTTCATCATCACTATCATCACTACCATCATGATGATCATCATCATCATGACCGGGATCATAATCATCATCAATCATTGATAAAACAAACATCATGAATACTGTAAGTCGTATAATATTTATAGATCCAAGCTATTGCCATCAATGTTATCAACATCCTGATCATCAGTACTTGTCATAACCATCAGTAGCATTTTCACAAACACTCGTTACCCAGCTATGAAAGAAAATATTATGCAGCTAACAATATTTTGTAATGTTCACACCTGCTCTTGTACTCCGACATGGCCAATCTATTGCTACTACATCAGTGAGTGAGTGATTATGGAGTTTTAACGTCGCTGCGGGAATCTTTCACCCATTTGCGACGATGCTACTACATCAGTGACATTCAGTTGGACATTTATAAAAATTAGTATCCAAAATATGTGACAATTCTAGCGATTTGATTGGCTGATAGGTGTCCTGGAAAAACTTGTACACCCCGGTTCGGCCGTAGTTAAACGTTGTGACCTCATGATAACTGTGACGTCATGACGGCTGCCCTCGACTAGTATGTTAGAAGGACATTTTGCTGGAATATTCGCAATTTCGCTTTCTTAAAAGTATGTAGATCTATTACTATTTTGGATAAATTTGTTACAAGAGTGAGTTCCAGGGGATACAGGTTTTCACAAGCCAAAATTACAGAAATTTCAGCTTCTAAAAACCTGTATACCCTGGAAATCATGCTGGTAACTAAAACTACAATTTATTCTTCATCAAGTATTTACCACTAGATTCACCATATTCAGGTGTATTTTACCAGTAGATCCTGCCAATGAGAATCTAGTGCATAGCCTGGATAGATTACAGCTGATTTAGGACATGCAGCCCTGGAAGATCAGTACAACTTGGGCAGCAATGAAGGCAATATGACAATTTCATCTGGAGATGAGTGTAACAACCATAAAGCAAAGAGGACAGGCATGATTGTCTGATTGTCTGTGGTACAGTAGGAGAACGCATTGTCTGTGGTACAGTAGGAGAACGCATTGTCTGTGGTACAGTAGGAGAACGCATAACAAAGCCTAGATCTAGATCTTCCTAGCCTTGGCAGCAATGAGAAGACCCACCCACCATTTATTGATTTGCTACAGTGACAGAGTTCTGTGTATAATGCAAACCTCATGCACTAACTGGATTCTAGGTAGGCCAGCGGACCAGCTCTGTGATGTCATGCCACTATGGGACAACCTGGTAATTCCGAGAGAGCCCTTCTGTGATATCTTAGAGGATATCCTGGTAATTCCGAGAGAGCCCTTCTGTGATATCTTAGAGGATATCCTGGTCATTCTCTAGAGAACAGTTATGTGATGCTATTCTACAAGACATGCTGCTCATTCCTCATTGGTTGGTTGGCTGATTTGGGGTTTAAAGTCACTTTCAAGATTTGTTCCACTCACATCATGGCTTGCATGCATATGTACTGCTTGTACTAGCCTAGTGCTAGCTTACTTGGAATATCATGCTGAAGATAGAACATGGATACCCCACTCATACACAGTATGCTCCGAGCCGACCAGTCCTTGCTTTACCCCTTTAATTCTGAATGCCAAGCTTCACGACACCATATTGTGATTTCATACTTTTGTCTTCTTGCTATTTCTCGTTTGCTTGAGCTGTTGTTTACTCATTTTCAACATTATTTCATAACGGTAGGAAGAAACCTAAAAGACTTTGTAGTGTTGGGTCCCCAGGATGTCTTCAAATTTGGGACCTAGATATATATAGCATGCCAACCAATGTACAACAAGTACACTGCTTGAAAGCATCTTGAATAATATGCTATTTGGGAAAATTCGTTATTTTGGGGCAATATTATTTGCAACACTGAACAATTACTTCGACAACACATCATTCAAATACATTTTGTTTAAAATAGTTACATTTATTTTTAATATAACTAAAACAATAACATATGAATGGGGAAAAAGTCTTTGATATATAGTCCTTGTTTGGACACAAAACAGGTCAGCCTTGCAGACCTATTATAAATTAATTCACACATGATCCTGTTAGATCAATCATGATCACGGCTCTGAAGGCAGTCTCCGGTCTCCTTCATCAGGAGGAAATGCACATAGGCACTGCTGCCCTGGCCAGCCCAATCCCACGAATCCAGGGCTGGGGGATAGAGTTATATTAACTGTCATAAAACACTGCAAGCAACAGCGCAAACACTGACGGGTTCCTGATCAGCTTGTCAGCAGTGTTCATACACGGACCAAGGCTAAACCGAGCTTCCGTCATTTCCACGTTAACCTATATCAGTCAGTTCACTACCAGCATCGGAACGGTTCTATCCTAAATGACACTGAGAAAGTCATGGTGTCCATTCTCAAACAAAATCAATTATTCAATATCTGTTCTAGTGGAATTGGTGGCAGCTATTATTTCTAACTCGATTTTGACTCTGGACACATCGTTTGAGATTGAGTGTATGAAAGGGAGGAGGAAGTGGACATTTGTCGTGGAAATCAATGAAACTAAGAGATATAAACAGTCAGGGTCGGATGGCGGGCTGGGTTCAGTCACAAACTGTTTCCTGCATTCTCAATCAATAATATTGGCCAACACTAAAGAAGCCACAGAATAGAATCAATGTTTCAAGATTGAGTCTGTTCTCAAGAGGAGAAATTCATCAAAGTAAGCAGGTCTCTCGACCAATGTAGTAGTGATAAATCTCCTGACAGTGCAGAAAACAGTGATAGCTATACTGTTCCTACACTAGAATGGTTCAATTAACACTCAACTAGAGACTATTGTTAAAGATGGCCTCTTCTGTAAGCAGTTAGAAGCCGAGTAAAAGAAACCCCCATGTGTAAATGTTATACACATTCCAATACACCAGTAGACAGAAAACAAAAGAACAGGCTCCTTCCTGTATACACTCAAACAGCGACCAAGTAGTAATCACATTAATCAAGGGGATAAACATTAGTCTTTAGGAAAGTAGTATCGTAATCATTACAAGTTCTGCAGCGTCTTACGTACTACTTACAGCACCACCAATTTACATGTAGCTGGTCAAGGCGTGGGAGACGAGCTGTCTTGGCTGCCAAGTGATTTATTGATTGTACGCAAGAGTATGAGGGAGAGTGCGGAATTGCGCGGAATTGTCCGTATTGCCAGCACATCCACAGAGGCAGAAGAACAGATTGGCGAGTCATACTAACGCAGGGACTTACTGATCCACATTCGGATCATTGGCGGGACACGTCAGACATCCTGTATGATATTTTCCAATTCGGGTCAATCACGTATGAAATATAGATTATGGCTGATTGACCTAAGATACTCTCGGTCAGACTCAGACCTTCCCATCAAATACCAACACACGCCAGGAGACACGCCCACAAATAATGTCTTCTACAAAGCAGCTGTGATATGAATATGTCAGAAAAGTCATCATGGCCTGGCCCCCGAGATTTTAAGTACGATTTCATGCTCAAGCTCAACATTTATATGGGGATTGTGAACAAAACTTTGAGTTGAGCATGAAATCGTACTCAAGAAAGTTTCATAATTTCGGGGCCTGGTCATTTCAACTATCACTAGTGAGTGAATTAGTGTTTTACGTCACAGTGGGAATCTTTCACCCATACATGACGAACTATCACTATTAACCCTCTACCTGCTGGATTAGGCACAGGCATTGCTCTTTAGGGCTCTTTAGTTAAACTATGCAAAGACTTGTGACCAAATACAAATAGAATCAAGAATTCTTTAATGAAATTTTGGTTTGCTCCCGACTCTCAGAATTATGAATTTGTCACAGGAAAACTCAAAGTTCTATGAATGCAATAGTTAGTGATCTCAAAGTACATGTACCATTAAAATTCAGTAAATTGTTCTTGAAAATTTTACAAGTTGGAATTTTGTCTTGCTGTTACTTAGGTGATATCCATTAAATACATAGCCATGTTACAGATCATGCTAAGCTAATACAATTGACAGTTATCATTAGCTAGCATATAGGTATGAGCGAATATCTCGGATCCAAGATGTCGCGAATTTGATACAATTGGTTTACTGCAACACCATGTTGATAAGAGTGAAAAATATTCAAAGCAGCTCTAATAGGCTGTAAATCTTGAATATGCCACTATGACAGACAAAAAGAAAACTCTTGCCTTTTTTGCAGTACCATGAAAACAAGTATAGACATCAAGTGGAGTCGATCATCATCAAATTATTGAACCTTGATGTTTTTATTAGCATAGCAACTATTACAAGGCTGTGATCTGAACAGAATGAGGTAATACAAAATGAAGTAATACACCTCAGCGTGCTAATGCTATTGCTATTAAATCAATTATTGCACTCATATTTACCGAATAACTTCCTGGTTAGTAATGGGGTAATGATGTTTTCTCAATAGATCATACAGACTGACTATACAATCGATAAAGGTATCAATAACTAACAACGATAAAGGTATCAATGACTAACTACAAGAATTGATAATGAATATCCTTCTAACAAGACAGAAACAAATTGTTTGCAAGTGAAAGTTTAATTGAACATTGTTGGAGAGCATTATTGCTAGTACTTTTCACCAATATGAATATGCAATGCGTTAATTGACGAAAATATTGAAAATAACTACCAGGTTGATAAGATTCATTATTGAGGCTGTAAATCGAGTGCTCCTGTTAAGTTACTGCAAATAAGTTTGGATCTTCGTGCAGTATAAGCCCAGTGCCTTAGTATCCATTACTGTATGAAGTGGGCTCCCTGGGCCTATACCCCACGATATACAGTAATTCTGTACTGCTTCCAAGACTACAGCCACTACTAGGGGGGAATTTTAATCATGTCTAAATTGTCAGAAATGATAAAGTATCTTATAAAGTGTAAACTGACACAATGTTCTTGGTATTTCCATAAGGAACACCTTGTTCAATAATAATCAAATACCACTATTACATTTATATGTTTCTCAGAACAAAACTCCTAAATATTTCCAGACTTAGAGCTCAGTATTAATCATACAAACATCTCTATTTGACTGTCATCAGCTACATAGGTCGTTATAGATTGTGATACAGAGGAAGCAAGCAATACATAGATTTCATCAAACTCGTGTTAACATAAATCAATTTTGTTTCTAATCTGAAAATGAATTAGGTTGGACAAGTATGTGGTTCTATTTTGAGAGTGTCTGCAATTAAATACATCCATATACATACATGTACTGTGAGACCTTACTTTTAACCAGACAAGATATTCTCAAAATTAATGTTTGAAAAATATGAAAAGTTCTATAGAATTTGACGTGTCTATCAACATAACCAAGATTTATTTTAATTTTAAAATATTTTTTTTTAAATTGGGGTTTAAAGTCGCTTTCAAGATTCTTTCACTTATCACGACTTGTCAGTTTTAGGGCAGGAGGTAACCCGCAACATCCGTAGCGCTGAATGTTGCAAGTAGCAATCTGGGGACATTGACCATAAATAAAACTATTGTGAGGATATTCAATAACTGCTTCAGGGTAACTTTGTTTCGAATGGGTGAAGAGCAAACAGTTAATCAAAATTTGAATCAAATCTGCAAGTTTGATACAACAGTCTACTATAACGATACTGGGACTACGACCATTAATATTTGTGTTGCGGATATAGAAAGGTAAACAAGCAAATAGTTTTTTTAAGACGCATACAAGTTTGACACCAGACAATCAGGCCATTTAATTTATAATAATGATACCAGTCTTCAGATCCACGGAGCTGTACTATGTTAGTTGAAGCACAACACGGCTCAAACACAGTTACATTATAGGTCAAAGTGTCAAAATGTTAAAATGAAAACATAACAGAAAACACTGACATATATACCGTATTTGGTCCCAATTTCTACTGTCTGAATGCCAACTCAGAAACCTAGCTAGTTCAGAGACCAATAATTTGCAAACCACCATTTACGTTTTTTTCTCTCAACATTACCTTGGCGACACTAGGGGATAAACCTATTCAGTTCACCATTGATTTCCCATCTCTAAGGATAACTACAACCAAGTGACAACCAAACGAACTGAAGCGTGAGGTTAAACTCACTCCATGCTGAAGGCAACCTGAATTGCAGTAAAGATCAGTGTGTGCCTAATCCATCAGGGAAGAGTAAAACGAGACATTCAGCCGGGTAAACTATCTAAACACCAGAACAGAATAGGTTCATCTTCATTCTACTACTAGGACTAGAGAGTGAATTATTGTTTTACGTCACAGCGGGAATCTTTCACCCATACGTGACTCTTACTAGTACTACTACTGGTATATAAAAAATATAAAAAAATTGGGCCACTTTTATAGGGGGAAACATGTCAAAACATGATTGGACTATATCTGCTTGACTCACAGTCGATAGACATTGCCACGATAGACATTGCCACGATAGACATTGCCACGGTATCTTCCATTCATGGGAAGCCTAATGCCACCAATCACAATGTCAATATCATATTTAATTATTCATGATTTCAATAACCTTTCTCGGCTTGGTAATAATACTACAGAAGTGAATTAAAAATATAACGGTACTAGCAAAAACAGATGTACTACTACTAGATGTACTACTATATCAACAGTTTGTTGCTGGAGGTACTATAAGATCTGTCCAAGTCATTGAACCTATCCGTGACCCAGTGCCTGGTTTGTACACAGAGTTAAGCTCCTGCTAAGATCACGTCCCAGTTTTAGTGGATCATGGAGTCAACAGTAACAGGCTCACAATGTTACAACAACCTGTGTCAGTGTCAGTGTCTAAGTAAGTAAGACTACCAGAGCTCCTGGCACATCAGGCTGGATCAAAGTGATAAACATCCTGAGAGGATTCTGGCCTGGTTACAATGCTTGCCATGTTTAATTACATTTAAAACAAATCTTGCCAGCACAGGCCATTAGATGAAGAAAGAAAAAAGGTGATTTTTTTCTCTTATCAGTTTCAATATTTTCTGAATGAAAGAAAGCAAGTTGCAGCCTGATGTTTTCAATGGTCTAATTCAGAGAGAAAGCACTCAACTGTATGCTGCATCCAAAATGCAAAAGAGCCATTTTAATATAGATCTTTAAGGACAAACACTTCAACATGCCCAAGGTGATCATTCATTGATTATTGTCACACGATATGTAAGTCAACGTGACCCTCACAACAACGCACGTTATTGGAAATTTAGAAACATTACACATTTAACAAATCAAAGTGAGTTAATAACATTTTACCATGAACACATAAATTAATATTTATGCATCAAATTTTCTCACTGTTCAATGGCCATGTGATTGCCATGCGATTGCCTCGAACAAGACACAGGTTAAAACACCGGTATAAGCAATACTGGCAATCTGGCAAGAAGCTGAGTGGCAAGATTGGCAAGATTAGCAAAAGATTTGAACTTGCCACTCAGGACCTGGGAATCTAGCAAACAACAATTACCCTGTTAATATCCCTGCTTGAGCCCACACAGAAATACATCAGCCGTTGATTGAGGAACTGATTCAGCTGCATGTCAGCCTAATACAATTCCTGCACCATCCCACACACAACTATAGTTGTCACATGACATTCAGGATGGCCATGGGAATCTGTCATCGGCATTTTCACGTTGGATCTAAATGAAATTATTTGCAAATATTTCAGAAATGGGATCATTTTGTATTCTTTATCACATAACGTAGGAGTTTGGGAGTGCAATAAACCCATGCAATAAATATAAATTTAAAAAATTATAATTGTATTCATATGCGATATTAAAGTCTTTTTGGACATCTTTTAGAGCTTCTTCTTTGGGACGTAATTTGTTGAATATAAAATTTAAAGATGTCTTCAATTAAATATGCAACCATATCTATTAATATTTACACATTTACTTTGGACTATATTTTGTCCGCGTGCTTTAACCCAGCTCCCAACACATTTACCTATTATAGTGTTAGGGACTGAAAATCGATATTACAATAGTTTCTAAAGTTATGTGATAAATATAATCTCACATCTGTGAGCCTCGCATAATATCAGTTTTGCCAACTTGTTTAATATATTCTCATATGAGATCCTCTATTTATACAATAACCTGGAATTTCAACTGATGGTGACTTGTCATCTCACTTCTATCATGCATCAAACAGCTGGTAATATTACCACAAACTAGATGGTGTTGTTTACTAACAACAAGTCATTCTGTCATGTACTCAACAAAAAAAGAAAGTATGCATGTTGAAATCTTTAATATTTTTTTAGCGTGCCATTTCACCATAATAATAAAACACAGTGCGTATGAGCCACACTATACCACACATTGCACTTGCATATTGTTTCGGATTACCGCATGTCACGTGACCAAGAGCCGTCACAATCGAAAACATGATTTTCAGGCTGCGGCCCAGTTTTTCGACATGCATACACTCAATATTTCACTAGGTTGTCCTCATGAGTAAACACCTTCGAAAAAAACAATAAATAAAGCCTATAAAATATTGTTTGATAATGCCACGCCTATCGCAAACTGACCATCAGAGAGCAGTTGGGATGCTTGATGCTGGGCGCAGTGTCAGTGACATGGCCAGATGTTTTGGTGTAACCAGAGTCACTATACAGAGAGACTGAACCATCATTTTATGAAATAAATGACTATTGATTCCATGCATTCTTTCTTTTTTGGTTGAGTATACATCATCTGTAAATCATCCAATCATACACATGGAGATCATCCGGTTGTACACATCTAAATAATCTTGTCATCCATCCAAATATCTTTTGGTCTGTCATCATGTCATATACCATGTCATACATCTATAGATCATCCAGGTGTACACACAATGTAAGCATCTTGTCATACAGTTAGTCATATGTCATAAACCATAAAGTAATCATATCCTACATTTGTAAGTCATTCTGTCATAAACATATTAGCCATTCTGTCATACACCATACCCCTAAATTTGATCCGTGCACATTTCTACATATATTTCTCTCTCAAGGGTTGTTAACTAATACACTAAACAATCAACAAATACATCGGCACAGTAATCACCCACACACAGAACATGATTATCTATCAGGATTGTACACGGGGAAACTGATATTCATCAACGTTCACAGACTTCAAGGAGGAACCATTAATCTTGGACCAACCTGAACGGGCACAACGTCCAGATTGGATTCCAGCATTATAATGGCTTCCAACGGTGTATGTTTAGATGTCAGACTTTGCGAATGTGGATACCAATAGCTAGGACTTTGTGATGAATACAGGCCTACTCAATTATACTCGGACGTCTCTTATTAAGAGGAGAAAAAAATAGACATTACACAATTATAACACGGAAGTCTCATCAGATACATGTGTAAAATAGAAGGTAAAATATGGAAATAAGTCAACATAATTAGAACAAGGAAGACTCATAGTGTCATATGGTACCGTATTTTCTCTAATAGTTCGAACCCTCTAATAGTTCGAACACCTAAATTAATCGCCTAAAATAATTTCTTTCAGCCCCTAAAAATACGAACATGACCATTTTTTTCAAATCGTAATTTTCTAATTATTAGAATACATTATGGTACATTTGTAAAGTATATGGTAACAGAAGAAAATAAATCATTTATTATGTTAAAAAGAAATAAACTGCAGTGAAATCACTGAGTGTTATGCTGTGTTACTGTGGTGAAAACAATGGCTGCTTGCCATCCAGTTGTCATGAAGTGTACAGACATTGAACTGCTGTAGCAATGGGACAACCGTGTAACTGTTTGCAGGCCCAGTTATTCTGAATCAACGAGTAAACATGGCAACAATGAAAATACAAACTGCAGCAGATACTTACACATCTTGAAAGTCTTCTAAAGATTTCTGTGGTGTGAATGCATTTAATAATCCTATAATCTGAAAGAGAAAACAATAGACATAATCAATTTGTTTCAATAATGAATCATTAAAACAGTGTGTGTGTGTGTGTGTGTGTGTGTGTGTGTGTGTGTGTGTGTGTGTGTGTGTGTGTGTGTGTGTGTGTTTGTGT
>JAUTBT010031902.1:0-18651 GCA_032361225.1 Lepetodrilus schrolli | reverse complement strand
AATACATTTGACACAGTGCCTGATTTTAGACATTGACTGTCACATACATATATATATATATATATATATATATATATATATATATATATTAACAAAGTATGCACTGTCTCTTGTAATGCTTTTCTGAGGCGCCAATCTGTGACCCGTGCTCTTATACAATATAACAATAGTACAGCGATGATGCAGAAGTTGAGGTAATGTAGGGGAAAATCTTGTATGTTTGCATTTATGTAATAGGTTAATATTTTAGAGAGTGCCGGTGATAATTACTATACACGCTTTAAGCATCGGAAGTGATTGACCACCACCCCCGTGGTAAAGGAAGTAGTGATTAGTGATTATACGTTGATCAGATACGGAAATGAGGATAGCTGACCACTTCAGTTTCACTGGAAGTATCAACATGGGTTGTAGTTCGTAACAGTGTAATGTCAACGTGCCACACATAGTAATTTCATTCAATGTTTTCCCCAATTGATTAGTTCAAGTGGAGGCTTGCAGACTCAATTCGTTAATTCATGAATCGAGTAAAAGTCAAGTGACTTCAAGTGTTTTGCTCCGTTCCTACCAACGTTATGCGACTCGCACACCGGAAATCGCCTACTGTAATTGCCCCGAAGGATTCTGGGGTTGGGGGCGGGGGTGGGGGTGGGGTGGGGTGGGGTGGCGCAGACTGGTCGGGAATTGCATGACGCAGGACTTCCTCGCCCAACTAACCCGACAACTTCCGCTGGGTTTGTCTGACCTTCGTCGACGATAACGCTTGAATGAATAAATTAGTATTTCCAATGAATTATTTTGACATCATGTCGGATGATGTTGTGAACGTATCACGTTTCCCTTATTCATGTAATGCAAGGCGTATACTTAGATGAGTATTAAATTCACTACTTTCTTAATTGAATAAACTTTAAGTGTTTGTAGAATACTATTAAAATATATTATTGATGCTTGCTGATTTGAAATATTAAGTTTGATCACCCTGCGTACTTCCTACTAAAACAATATACCAAGATCTTAGTACATATAACCTTACCATTTGTCATTCAATGTAGCAACAACTTGAATGCAATCGTCTTTAGGATACTATTGAATTGAAATATTGTGTGTATGTACGTGTGTGTGTCTCTCTCTCTCTCTCTCTCTCTCTCTCTCTCTCTCTTTCTCTCTGTGTGTGTGTGTGTGTGTGTGTGTGTGTGTGTGTGTGTGTGTGTGTGTGTGTGTGTTATTAGTTTTAACATTCTAGTTTGAGTAAGTTTCCTGTCCGTGATTAGATAGCCATTCCATCAATTACACTGTAGCTGCTCATCAATGCATATGTATAGATCATAACACAGAAACATCATAAACCATTTACTAAAGTCTTGTGTACTACTAACAAACACCACTTAGCAATATACGAGTAATACACATGACACACCAACACTGAGATCAATGCTAACATGAGCAGTTTAATAATATTAGTGGAATCCTGAAATGATTGCGTAGCATCAGTCTGAAATGATTGCGTAGCATCAGTCTGAAATGATTGCGTAGCATCAGTCTGAATTGGTTCTCAAAGCCATGATGGTCGAATCATCAGCTACTGCTCTGTTCCCCATCCATGTTTATTATGAGAGAAAGCCACTACCAACATGACTAACAAGGGCAATGCGGAATTGATGTTAGGGTGATGTGATAATTCGATCCTTGTGTTCGCTCTAGAAAGATCGGGTCATGGAGTTATGTTCATGATCTAATGGTAACGTGAACGTTATTCTTACACATTTCTTTGGAATATTACAGTAGCGCGCGAGTCTACGTGCATGTACGTGTGCATGTCTGACTGACACAATCTTGAATTAAGATATTAGATATACTATACTGAAGGTAAGATTTGAAGCTACACCAGCATATTTTGGCGGATGCATAACTTATAGTGTAGTATTTCTTGGAATACGGTAATTTTGAATGTATAACGTTTAGAACTGTGATATTTGAGGGTTACTTGCCTCTATTAACATAGGTACATTTGATTAAAGTGAAAAGTTAGCATGTTTTGTTCTGGTAAAAAGTAGGGTGTACTTCTAGTTAAACGATAATGCGGCAAATGTTTGCGAAAAATGTTAGAAAAAGTAAAGGACATTGTAAGGTGTCATGTTGGAAAACTTTATTAGTGTTTCATTATAACAACAGTTCAACAATTTGGCCATTACTTGCTTACATTAACTCAATAATTGGTATAACACTTTAACTCCAAAACAGTTCTTGACATCATTGACGTATTAATACAAGTTTTTATAAAGAATGCCATCGGTAAATTGCTAAATGTAATATGCTTCATGAACTCATCCTCAAAAGTATTATTTAAAGTTCCTTTTAATATGTAAGAATTTATGGCATATTCAGTGTTGCTTAAAATCTTACCTTCAATATATTAGATCTACATTGCGTTACTCACGATCATTATCATTACTACAATATGTCAACGAAATATCATTATCTCAATAACGATTACACGTTATGCTTTCAAATTATGAGCAAGCAGGGGAAACATATTAAACAATATTTGTATTTTCAATTTGAAATATTTCTCGGAAACATGTCCTTGGGTAAATGCTTGCTAACACAGTATTAAAACTGAAACTGATACGAGCAGAACACATTTCACGTTAGCAACTATGAACTATTTAACAGGTCAGCTGTAGAATGATGCATAGATACATCTAATACTTTGCTTGACTGTAAATGTATGTACTAATGCAATTTCCATAGTTCATTATTTGTTAAAACATGGATCTATTATTTGGATCATACTAATTTCTTTATGGTAAACACAAACAAATAAGAACACATTACATTAACAACGATATTTCACTGTAGGCCAATCCAAGATATATACGATATCCTTAATTTGAATCACATATGATTATCACACAATAACTCATTTCTTTATATTAATAGCATAGATATACTTGAGTTATAAGAATGAATAATAATGGAATTTAAAAAGTGTTATCGCAGCATGTTCTATATGAATTTAGGACCTATTTGTACATAATCTACATTATGTTTATCCTCCATTTCAGGCGGTGTTGGAAAAGTATGGCTATCTCCGTTGCAGTGCAAGAATGAAACGAGAATCCCCATTCGCAGGTCGATTTCGTTCAATCTGGAACGTGAAACTCCAAGAAGAGAGTGGAAGCGATTTTTGTAATGAAGAACACGTTAGTAAGGCATTACGAGAATACCAGAGGAACTATAACCTTCCCGAAACAGGGGAGCTTGACGAGCAGACCAAAGTCTTGATGAGTAGCTCCCGTTGTGGGAATAAAGACAATGAATCCGAACTGGATCCGAACACGACCAGCGAGGCCAAAGACAAACACAAGAGTCCTGGTCCCAAATCGGACAGTGATACTGGTGGGTCGAAAGAAACCAACATGAGCGCGCCTCCCAGTCAGAAATTATGGCGACGTTCAGCTGGACAATCTCCTCTTATGAAAGTGTTGGCAGGGAAACCTGCTTCAACGTCGCTTTCTCGAAGGAGGAGGTATATTCAAGAATACATTGACAAACTTAAAGAAACTGAGCCTAACATCCTTGAACCATTGACGGACCACGAGAGGAGAAAACGGTCAGTGATAGTGAAAGCAAAACACAGCCATAATGGAACGATTCCGTTTTGGCAAGGAAAGAAAGAGAACGGGCAAATGTTTACTAAGGAAAGGGTTCGTTGGAGGTTGTTGACAAATGGCTACAGCACGCGAATACCTGTAGAAGATCAGAGAGCAACCATTGACTTGGCATTTAGGATGTGGAGTGAAGTGATACCGCCAAAGTTTGTGGAAGACACAGGCGGAGACATACATGAGGTGGACATCGAGATAGCCTTTGGCAGAGGTGAGTGGTGACAGTAGCTACCAGGGGACTCTTTAAACACGTTCTCGTATCCAATACTAAACCATGACCCTCTGGTAATACGGTAGCTATAAATACGATACCACTTAACACAGCAACACAAAGTTAGGACACCTAATGTGGATGCTCAAAAATAAAACATGACACTGAGGTGAACGTGTCCCGTCAGGATCCTGTCTGATCTTGTTATAGGATCATGGAACAGGACACATAACTATTCTTGCATTGCACGAGATGATTTTGGTCTCGTAGTTGATATTAGCGCAGCATGAATGTGTGTCCAACTTGTTCGCAGATCGGTTTCTTCGTGGAAGAGATATCTTCACGAATCGATACCTGGGTTATATATAAATACAAAGATCTCTACGAGACCCTAACCTTCCATATAGTACAACTACGATACTACTTGCGAGAGCGTTTTGATCGCGTAGACAGATATGGGTGCATCATGAAAGGATATCCAGTGTGATGTAAATTAATCAAACTGAAATATCAGATCATCTATTTCCTTGAACATTCGCCACACTGAACTATTCAGGACTGATAGAATATCAGCCTGTTACATCTGAAAGATAAAGATCAGATAACCGCCATTATCTCAGTAAGACACCAAATAATATCTCAACATAATAGCTGTCAATCATGGACCATCCGAGAGTTTTATTCGCTTTGAAAATATATCAGATCTACGTTTATAAACTTGTTTCATGTCCAAAGGGCTCCTGTCAGCGCTGTTGAGGTTGTTTGGTATATCATCTTACAGATAGATTGGTGTTTCGTTGATAACTACATTCCCTATGAAAGCTTGGTACACAGTGATGGCGTTGGTATATAACGAACCTCTTGAATTACAATGCACCTCAACATCAAGCGATGTCAACCCGATGTAATCTTAAGGCTTTTGCACGTCGCCCCTAACTGTTACAGTGTAATACCCCATCCAATACAAGCCCAAACAACGGCGCCTGTGTTGTCTGAGAACGGTCTATGGCACCGGGTCAAGTAATAAGACATCGGTCATGTTGATATATCGTACTATCTTGTCTGGGAAGCGCTTAACACTATCATATCAAATTATCACCATGCCGGATGAATTACATTCCTGAAGAGCAGAGTGTCTTCGTGTTGGACCATCACATAGCGCTGTACACAGAGGTCCGTCTGTAGGTGTTGGTACTGTATTTTCTCGTGTATAAAGTCAGCCTATTTAACTCACATGTAACAGCAATGTAGCTCCATACAAAAACACAGATACATTATGTTGTAATACACGAAGATAGGATTTAATTTATATTCAATAATGTCTTGTAGAACTGAAACTAACACATGTGCTTGTTAAACCATATGTTTTCGAGTTTCTTCAATGTAGGTTACATGCATATGCTAGTAAATGTGAAAACAGATACTTCATGAATATAAATATATCACATGCCAGGTCCATTATAGACATCCCAACATCCTAACATAACACATTGTTGTTTATTATATTCATTCATAGATATTTCCTATTCTAGCAATATTATTTTTTATGGTTTACTTAACTAATTTATTATACGTCTTAATCGTCATATTTTTGGTTAGTATAACTAAATTGACATACTAATGTGCAGTGATGTATTACTTTACATACTAAACAATTAAACAATTATATTAACACCGATGCATCCGTTTTCTGAACAACAAATGACTATGTATAGGTATCATATTATTCCATATCCAACATATCCCCACGTCAATCGATTCTAATATACTCTCCATATCCACTCAACTCGTTTCACTCTCTCTCTCTCTCTCTCTCTCTCTCTCAACCACTTTCCTCACCATTACTTCACTGAAATCCACTCTCCTCTTATCAATTATAATAACCTCTCCACATTACCCAACGTCACTCCACTCAATTCTAAGCACTCAACCCCACTTCACCCCACCTCAGTTCCGATCCAACGTCATACTACCGTATTCGACTCCACCCTATGGTTAGCCTAGATAATCACTAACTAGATCATTGTAGATTATATTATTAATAATCACTATAACTAGACCATTGTAGATGATATTAATAATCCGTTGTCTACGGCTGTCAGGTACTTATGAATAGTTTTCCAATGTCGCCAAAATTGTGCTTAGATAAGATAACCAGCTTAGCAATAGACGGATTTGATAGTCTGCACAGACAGTTGAACGACATTGCTGAAAGCTATATAAACACGCCCGATCATTGTCTTGTGTTCATATAGTATGCTAAGTATGCGAAGGACACATTTTCGTATGCCTGTGTACAGCCAAACCGTTGATAAGAGTCGCATACACTTGTACGTTCCATACTTAAATAGTAGATGCTTACTTTTTTTTGTACAGATTTTCTCATTTTTGTTTGGGTATTAAGTTTATGACCGGTTAATACATATTTGAACTGTACCAAGCATACATGTACATATTAGTAGTTACCTCTAACACGCGGGTGTTCTGCTTTCTATGTCAAGTTCACTAATAAAAAACAAACAAAATAAATAGAATAACGGAAGAAAAAGGTGTTGACTTTCAAGATTGTTACAATGCAAAGCCAATATGTAATGTATAAAGGAAAAAGCCATTTCTTGGCAATGAAAATAACCTCTGAGTTTGAGTGTTAGATAGCTGTATCGTAAATAAATGGAAATAGTACAGAAATAATCTGACAAGGATCTGGAATCAGTAATGCAGAAGACAAACGTTTTGAAACTAGTATCCCGACAACTAGCAACGATTAAATTCGACTGGAAAAAAGTTTATTTATCACCATTTGTTCACAAGAAGTTTTAAGAAGCGTTGAACAGTTCTTTTTCATCTTCACACTATTGGTAATTCTGCTGTTATTTTTCTTCCGAGTGATATTTCAAGCACATGGTTCCATTATTCACATTCAGAGCAAAAGAAGTATTTTGATCTCAGGCCTGAACCAATGCTTGTCAGGCTTATGATATTTGGAGATCTAATATAGCCACGTCTGCGGTATATTTAGACCTGTGACTGAATTGCCTGGCTATCTAAGAATACAACGTGAAGATATATTATCGCGGAGCCGGAATGTCGCCCTTTGAAAGTTAATCACATATCAGAGCAAACGTACAAGGTGAAGAGTAGAGTTTCTGCTAATTATATGAGCGCGAATGTACTAAATATATCACTTTGAAGAACCGTCTGTCTTTGTTAGATTCTATATTCTGCAAGTACCAAAATACAACTACTCTTAAAATACCTGGGATCTATCGGGAACGTACAATGTATCGAGCGTGAAGGTGCAATGTTTGTTCTTTCAATGTCAAATACTGTATGTGTGTGTGCTGCCTTTACACTTGTAGACACAGACTTTATTAAACTGTATGAAATGCATCAAACGTGGACAACCATCGCTTCTCCCCCTCTCTCTCTCTCTCTCTCTCTCTCTCTCTCTCTCTCTCTCTCTCCCTCTCTCAATACTACTACTAATATAATAATAATGTTCTTATATAGTGCCTAATCTCCGTGGTTTCTGGCTGTATATATGAGATAGTCCATCAGCCATACGATTGTTTAAAAAGAAAGGTTTTGTGGCTTTTCGTGAAATCCGATGCACAGGGATGATATTTCATAACCAGTACCTGTACTACGTTTTATGCTTCCTATACCTTTGATAGAAATATGCTTACATAAGACAGCATTCACATTGCAACTGTTAATTAACTTTTAAATGCTTTTTATTGTCAGGTAACCATCAAAATTGTCCTCATAAGTTTGATGGAAGCGGAGGTGAGATAGCACATTCGTGGCACGCTGGAAATATGCATTTCGACGACGAGGAAAATTTCAAATCAATCAGATCGTACAGTCCTGAAGGAATATACCTGTTGAGAGTGGCCGTCCACGAGATCGGACACGTCCTTGGCCTCGCACACCGGAACAAGTCACACTCGATAATGTACGCCATCTACCACGGATTCGAAGTGACAGAACCAGAGTTTGAATTAGGCTGGGAAGACCGGAAGGCAATTCAAAAAATATATGGTGAGCGCATGCGCATACCCAATATCCGGTAAAACTATTAATTTCATTCCAATCGAATTCAAATTGACTCTTGGTCCATTTAAGCTATCGATATGTTAAGGGCGTTGTGTGGCTGGCCGTTCCTGCTCGGAGTAATAGAACTATTGGAAGCTAATACGTACTGGAACTGTGCTACGATTCATTAAACGGGTAAACGCTTAGACTGTGTTTCTTTAGGTCTTAATATCGGAGCATAGTGGAAAAGAACCAGTACATATTTTAGATATTGAAAACATATCAGTGTTGTACCATTCAAAACTAGTCTGTGATGATATACTTTTGCCACATGCCACTAATATGAACATTCGTACATAGACTCGCCTGAATAAAACTAATGCAATTTCATAACATCCCTCTTTCACAGGAGTTTGTAAAGGACAGTTTGACACACTGTTCGACTGGGTGAGACGGCGCCCAGACAATCAGTTCATTTATAACACATACTTCTTCCGCGACAACCGCTACTGGATGTACGAAAACCACGCTAACAGGACGAGATATGGCGACCCTCTATACATCGCCCGGGAGTGGAATGGTGTGCCTGATCACATAGACGCTTACATCCACCTCTGGTACATCACTGAAAACACAATGGCTGATGAAGCCTATTTCTTTAAAGGTAAGTCAACGTCTAGCTGTACGCTATGCTAAAATGCGGTGGATCACATTAAAATAACGCACGTTAAATGATATCCATAAGGCGTGGAATATGGTGTATGATTAATTTCAGAACATTTAATTATTAAAGTATTAAATTATTCGAAATAATGATATCAATATGACGCATATACCTTCCGTATACAGTGGATCTCCGATAATCCCACCTTCGATAATCGATTCTTCAGGTATCCGATAACCAAACTTACTATATAATTTGTCCAATGATTCTAGTGTATATGGACATCATTTACCATATAGTATATAGGCCTTTTTACGATGAACACACTGGTATGTGACCTAGTATGTATTAATTTCAGGTGAAAACTACTATCAATACGACAGCAACAAAGATACAGTGTACGAAGGATACCCCAAACTTATCTCCGAAGGATTTCCTGCCAAAGCTGGATCCGATGAACGAATTCCGGACAATCTTGATTCTGTCTTCTTTGATATGCGGGACAGAAATATATACTTCTTCAAAGGCCACTATGTAAGTCCTCCACAATTCTACTGCATCTTGACCACATTACGCTTTTTAGATAACGGCAACTACGAGTTGAGTATGAACATATAGAACCACGCTACGCCCAGTCCACAAGCTATTAACGTATATACAGCAAACACATGTTCGTATACACTATAGCTATGTGTATACTTGTATCTACTGGAATAAATTGTAAATAGTAACGTAAATAGTAATACATAAAATAGTAACGTACATTCCAAGATATGTAACGTGCATGTAACGTTTTCTAAACGCGGATTTCAATACAACGAATAGGATACGTGCTTGCACATTCAACATTTTAATGATATTGATAATCTATTTCGTCAAACGGAGGCATGTTAGACTTTTAGGGATTTAAAACCATAGCACTGACCCAATGGTATATTTACTCGGTCATTTTGTATAATTCCGACGTGTGTTATTCCTAAGAATAGTTACGTGCGTTGGTTTAGTCAAGCACTGAATGAAATATAATGTTGATTTCAGTATAGGTAACATCAAGTGATGTAATATTTGGCACTATTAAGCAACGTCATGTAGTTATTGTATAGCACTTCAGCAATCGCATTGTCAGTGGCTGGTATCATTAGCTAACGACATTGTCATTGGTTTGATACCATTATCTAACAACATTATCAATAGTTGGCACCATTATCTAACCTCATTGTCCATGGCTGGCACCATTAGCTAACCTCATTGTCCATGGCTGGCACCATTAGCTAACCTCATTGTCCATGGCTGGCACCATTAGCTAACCTTATCGTCAGTGGTTTGCACCATTCGCTAACCTTACCGTAAGTGGTTGGCACCATTAGACAATCGCGAGTGCCTGACAATATTAGGTAACGTAATTATCACTGGCTGGCACCATTAGGTAGCCTCCTTATCAATGGTTGGCACCATTATCTAGCTACATTGTCAATGGTTGGCACAATTAGCTAACCTTATGGTCATTGGTTGTAATTATCACCGACTGGTACCAGTAGGTAACGTCAGCGTCAGTGTCGAAAACACGTCGTCAGTGTGAATTATATCCGTTTCTGAAACTAAACACCTGCACCTTTATACACAGAGCTCGACTGGAAGAAATAGCAATGGTATTTAGGTTGAAGGTTAGTTCTAAACAGAGCTTCTTCATGATGACCTTTCGACCGGGTACCCAATGTAGCAGCTATATCTGGCTAATACTTGCTGTGGAGATTGCAGGCGACGGTTCGCTGTCTGTATATTAGCTAGCAGACTTCATCACATCTCCCGTACACAGCTAATCGCTTGGGCAAATCATGACTCACTACCAACAGCGTTTAACCGCTTACATATATATAATCGCCTAATAATGACCCTCTGTAATAATTTCTCCTTATACGATTCTCGTTTGTAGTCAAGCGGTGTCAAAAGAACAGCATTCTCGAACACCTATGTTGCCGATTGTGTTTTAACGCCGAGCGTTTATTCCATAACGCATAGCGAGAAATGTCAACACTGCGGCTATTCCAGTGTACTAATTATTGGCGTTGCGCATTGCTGACTGGTGACTGTCTTTGTATTACTGCAAGTAGGTGTTGGTAGGCGCCCGATATGCCAGGGAAGGGTAGGATATAGCACATTGTTTACAAGGTCTGGCGTCGGCAACTACAGATTTCTATCCACGCGCGTTGAAAGAAACAAAAACATCGCTCCTGTTCGGTAGCGTTATGGCCACCATGGTGTGCACTCCGGCACCTGTAGGCACCCTCAACAGTACCGTCAAAATTCCAATGCAAGCATCAGCAAATAGAACAATGCAGATACAAATGGTGTTGCACCTTTGTCAATGACGGTGTCACAAAGGGATCTATTGTTAGGACAAATTCGACTAGCAATGCTATCCCAAATCAATGGGATCGAGAAAACCATATTTTAACGATGCATGTAGATGTTGTTTTCTGAGAATGTTTTCAAGAACATTATGCACCATTAGTTGCACCCAATACATCTCTTTGAGAAGACGGTTCATCCGAACTATTGAAATAACGGTATGTACCATTAGTTGCACCCAATACATCTCTTTGAGAAGATGGTTCATCCGAACTATTGAAAGAACGTTATGTACCATTAGTTGCATTCAATGGCTATTGATTTTACGAAGATAATGATTGTAAAATGCCCTATTATTAGACGTATAATATACGTTTGATTGATGTATTATGAATGACGTTATTATCTCCACCATCATGTACCTCGGATATATATTGCCTCGACGGTCACCTATTGTTCATTCCACGACTTAATTATTTGCCCTTTCTGAATTACAGGTATACGTCTATGATCCGAAAGCACCAAAAGAAACTCGTGGCTGTTGTGTTCGGAAGACGAAAATCACCGAGGAGTTCCCAACTCTGGAAGGCGAGAAGGAAATGCCGACTCCTGTAGACGCAGTATACTACTCGTACAAAGACAAGGCAATGTACTTTATCCACGGCGAAGAGTACTGGCAGAACACGATGTTCCATCCGCGAATGAAACAAGTCCAGAACGGATTGAAGTACAAGGGGTTCTGGTACGAGAAATGGTTCGATATCTGCGATGTTACAGAGATGAAGTGAGTGACGTCATGACAGGAAGAGGTGTTGATTCACGTCGAGGCGCTACGCGGCTTCGTTCACCAACGTCGTCGACTGTAGAAGAGATTCGCGTACACAGGGTCGTGCAGTGCAATCCGAGTCTCCGCGCCATGGGCATTATACACGAAGATTACGAGCTATACAGGCCACAGTTCTATCGTTGTCATCGCCGCAGCCGCTTTTTGCCAAGACAAATATGTAAATAGATATTTAGTGTAGTTCCGAGGGAATCACTGAAGACATGTTTCGACATATCAGCGGGCTGATGTGAAAGGATGTTCATGTGATATTTTCTAACGTTCATTTCACTGGTTACTAGTGTTCACGTGCTGATACTAATGCTTATTTGGGGGCAGATGTGCCTCCCCGGTTTTCACGTGACTAGGCTAGTGCGCAGTGTCATCACATGACTAGTTGTGCAGAGTCACGTGACTCTGTGCAGTGTAATGGACATCCCCCAAAATGAATTTGGCTTCTTGAGATTTGATGCAAGGTGATAATACAGGACACATGATGGTTTTTGTTTGTTTGTATCATTGAAGTATTCGTGACTTTTATAAGGTAACGTTTGACATATGTTCAGTGTCGCGTTGTTCGCATTGTAGCCACGAAGCACCGTTGACTGAGAACTACTCCACAGCCCAAGGACGTAGGTGTCGTGTACAAACTGGTCTGTATCTACAAGCACATTCCCTGCTCTTTCTGTCTTTCGCTCGTCGCTCTTGCTCACAGAGGGCTGTGACAGATTTTTAAGACGTCAATGACGCTCTCAATGTGGGTACTATATTCTTCGCGCATTGACATTGGTATGATTGAGCCAAAGACAGCATGAATCCCAGCTCGTCTATGAATATCAAGGTCAACGGAATGTTGTTCGCGTTGTGAATACACTTCCACGCTGGCCAATGGAACCGCTGTCTTGATTGGCATGTGACGGGACGAAGGGTCTGATTGAGCAAGACTCCATTTTGTACAGAGTGTGGGGTTAGAACTAGTTCTCGTCTTTGTAAACCTTTCATATAAAAAAAACCCGTCTAGGATGCTTGGGTTGCAATCAGCTAATGACGATGTTTTGTACATTATATCACGTGTTATGACGTTTATATATATATATATTGCATCGTGTTAAACGGTAATGTCATCATCTGTCGAACGGCTTCCCTTTCCTTGCCAGTCTTCAGTCAGCATCACAATGACGTCCTCACTACAAGTGGATCATAGATATAGTAGACCCTGAACTCTGAACGTCATCAATCTCCATTAGATCAGTCTCGTGTGCAACGACATCAAACTAATGTCCAAGCCAGTATTAGAGCTCTAGGTGGTCGTGCTGAAGCCAAAGACGTTCTTAGAAGAAGAATCTGAATTTAATTGTCACTGTACATTTCACTTGGGGGCTCAGCTTTAAGTTAGTGTAGTTATGTACATTTAATAGAGCTCAACTAATGCTCCGTGTCACTTTGCACGTGCGTTAAAGGGTTATGGCCAGTACTTAGTATCGTATTGCATGCAATATGTATACTTGTAATATTTTTTAGGAGGTTGGTATTGGACTTCGTAATCTATTTAAAACGATCTTTTTTTTGTTCCCCATTGCTTTTAGGAATTGACATTGGAGACCTATCCACGTGTAAAGTAGTGCATCACAGAAGCCTGCACGTCTCCAACATTTGTAAACCATGGTGGTGCACGTGCACCAATTTACCATTGGCTCCAGCCAGAGTACGTGGATGACCTACTACTTATTCATAATTTATAAACTGTTATGTTTTTATATTTTAATTTTGTTATGTGTACATTTCATGGGTGATATTTATTATAATAGTTTTGTGCGCATGCGTGCTTGCAACAGTGAAAAGCATGCTTACCAGAAAACTATTTTTGTAGCCATTTCGTCATAAGTTCATTGCTGTTCTGATGTGATGTGTTTTAGTTGATGTCTGCCCATGTCTACTGTTTCAACTGCAGTCTAATTAATGACCAACTCATTGCCTGATCGTCAGTCAGTGTTCATGCGCATTTCTTCTTCACAATCCGTCATTGAAATAAACGTTGCTATTCGTACAACTCGTACATTTGTTATTCGATTCACTATTTTCGGAACACTTTAAACCGAAAACGTATCCTCTTATCACGAGCTCGTAGTTAGCTAACAATAAGCCGTCTACCACCTGTTGAAATGTGTACCGACTACAAAGGTGTTATTTTTGGTCTGTGGTGATACAGAAGGTGCTCTATTTAGCCACGTCTATGTCTGTGCAGATACGCTAATGCTTAGTACTGGAATATACAGATCGACTACATTTTCCTTTACATTAACATTTCGGAATCATTTCGTGAAGGTCTCGTATTCACTAAGAGAATATAGCGCTCTCGTATCAATCTATCTTGCTCGCTGATCACTACGAGAGTTCTATTGTATCTTCCTGTATCATGGATACCATAGCTTCGTGAAACGATACCCACAAACATCTCCAACATCAACAGTCATGAACAATAAACAACCCACTGGAAAGGACAAATGACTAACATAAATATCTACAGTATATATATAGCGTTAGTTTGAACAATGATATTTATGACAATTATTGCATCCTATGCTTAATATTAATGCAACCCAACTGACTCCTAAAGATCATTTCCCAGTGTGTTTGACTTCGTTTCCTGTTTTGGAAACGTAGTGGAAATCTACCGGGAACACAACGATGTTGGATGCAGTGATGTACATGATGCCTTGGTAAAACACTTACACTGAGTTGCTCTACAGCTTTATACATTGGAACAGACACATGACAGTAGTTTACACGTACAATATAGAACTAGCCGTATACGTAACTTGGTGAACAGAGCTCATGGTGCAACTGTTTCCTAGGCTTAATATTAACAACGCCGAACCTAAATATCATATTCCATCTGTGTTTGACTTCGTTTCCGGTTTCGGAAACGTAATGGACATCTACCACGACCCTTTACCTCTTATGATATACTAAAAGTCTGACCAATCGTACTGGAATTCCATATGGCTCTAATCACTGATATACCAAATCAAGTAGCCCGTTATTCATTCAACCACTATCCTTCATTACCACAAGTAGAACGGTACGTAGGTGTTTATAGGTAAATTGGTATAGGTGCGTACTCGTAAGGAAACAACAACTCAGTCTCACTATCAATTAATAATTGTCAGACATAGAGTCAATTAATAAATTAATAATTGTGCGACATAGGGTCGGAAGTGTGACCACTTTGCATTATACCGACTAAGTTCATTAACTTTAAAGGAAGAAGAAATATAACCCACCGTAAACAACATTCACCAGAAATACGTCTGAGATATATCCTGTTATCTTCTTTATAAGAGTATTATTAGCATATCAACTCATAAAAAATATCACATCGGGTCCAGAGATGACGAACCGTTTTGAGTAAGATTTCATGTTCAACCCAAAGTTTTCTTCACAAATCCAAATATAAATGTAGAGATTTAGCATGAAATCGTATCAAAATAGTTTCATAATCTTGGGGCCAGACTAATAAATTAGTACGCATTGCAATTACATGTTCACAAAAGGAAACTACAGGTTCATGTAAATAAGTTGTATGTACATTATGCCGGCGAGATGACTGATCTGTCAGTTTTAAAATACGTTCATAACGTTCATACGTTGATCATAACACAATTTTAGCTACACACAGGCAGTGAGGTTGGAGGTCTCAGACAAAGGGGATATGAGTCATACTAGACGGAGATCAAGACGATATGACTGGAAAGTGTAGCTGCAGATGCACCTTACTGGTGCGCAGATGCACCACGATCGATAAACTCTTCCTCATTTCGTCTGCACTATGAAATTTGCATATCGAATTACATTAGAGAGCTGGTTTATGTTGCAATTGCAGCCTGAAGATATCATGGTCTGACCACGAAATAATCAACAACATATCGGAGCCTATTATAACACAATCATGTCCAGATGTAGAAATGTGCGCTTACTCATGTTTTCTTTATGGATTAAATGCATGATTGGGAATGCAAAATCTATTGAATGCAAATGGATGGTTGTGTAAACAAATATAAGAAACTCTTATACATATACAAAGAATCATCACTATGCAATACAAACACAGAAAAGGTATATGAACTAGGGATAATAGTTCTAGAGTAATAGAAAGTTAAATATACTGTGCCAAAAAATTAATTTGATTTGGATTAAATGAGACTTGAAATGGATTTAAAGAAGATAACGAACAGCATTGCTTCTCATCACTCTATTTGGGCAATTACTAAATGACGGTCAGTTGACGTCAAAGCTGGACCGAGGTATCGGGGTGTTTAGTGACGACCGATTCAGAATGATTTGCGGGGTGACCCAACCCTTCAAATATTCCGATAAATTATGATTGGGCGACGACAATGATTGCATGGATGACGTAACCATATCTTGTACATTATATAAAGAATCATCACTACGCAATATAAACACTGAAAAGGTATATGAACTAGGAATAATAGTTCTCGAGTAAATATACTGAGCAAAAAAAATAAATTTGATTTGGACTAAATGAGACTTTGAAATAGATTTAAAGAAGATAACGAACTGCATTTTAGTTTTCTGTTATGTTAATGGCACCACATCATACAGCATTGTTTCTCATCACTTTATTTGGGCAATTACTAAGTGACGGTGAGTTGACGTCAAAGCTGGACCGAAGTATCGGGGCGTTAAAGCTGGACCGAGGTATCGGGCCGTTTAGAACCAACACATGCAGAATGACGACCGATTCAGAATGATTTGCGGGGTGACCCAACCCTTCAAAATATCAGTACCAGACGGTGTTCGCAGGTTTACTGCAACATTCAGCGCTACGGATGTTGCGGGTTTCCTCCTGCGCTAAATTGACAAGACGTGATATAAGTGAAGGAATCTTGAAAGCGACTCTAAACCCCAATTAAAAAGAAAATAAATAACATATTGATGTCAGCGTATACACTGGCACACCTTATATCTTCCGCCTGAGTTAGGGGATGAAACGATGGATTCAGACTGCCTTCAATCGTACTGTTCTATTATAGATATAGAATATACAGATGCAATATGCGTACTATTATATGTGGCATATTCTCAACAAGAAAGCTCCGTACAACACGTGTAACTGCAGCATGTGTGATGACCCCACGACTCCAAAGAAATACGGAAGATGTGTATACTATACCAGTTAACTAGACGCGAATCTGTAGCGGTGTTGCATGTTCAGGTAGGATTCTTTACATGGAAAGTGTTTGACACGTGTGTTCTGACTCGCCTACCTAAATATGTCATTAATTACCCGAGAAGTAAAGCTAGTTTAACCATCTCTAGTCTGCTATGTCTTATACATTATCCCATGCAGCCGACGGTACATGCATGGTTGTATGCCCTCTCGACTGTGGGTCTACATTCATGTATGAGTATAGATGGGTGTTTGTATGTTATACAGTGTCAGTATAAGCTAACGTGTTCATACGTTATTGCATTCAAATAATATGGACCAATTACGTAGTCTGGAATCATGTTAATAACACACCAGTGCGAAGTGTTTTCAGACAGGGTTTCCATAAATGGACATATATCTATATTCATTAATTGTTGGTTGGCACCTCTGGGTCAAAGTTCAAGCATCTTGGAAGATAATAACAACCTATTTGTAACGACCTTGTTGACAACTACTCTGCATGATCTGCTTTAATGGTAATAGTATGTGTACAGGGCGCGAATACGTTTTAGGGGCACTTCCTATTGACTGAAGAGCAGTCGAGAGAACTCAGCAACTCGTAGCTACCACAAGTAGGACTTTATATGTCGCTTCCTGTTGACACCCCCGCAGTTATCTCCCTTATAATCGTGACGTATGCCAATCAGATGCAATGATCCTTATTTTTGTTCAAGTGCACTAGGAAATCCAACAAGTGCCGATAATTAAGATTGTAGGACTGCTAAATAAACTCATAGAATAACGTTTAGCTTGTGAATACAGTCGGTGGTATTTATAAAACCATGCATGCCTAGTGCACATGAACCTGCTACATGAGTTACATTGTATATCTTAAATAATTTATAAGCCATGTCAGAAATATGTACTTGTTAACACTATGTTAATGATGTCATTGCATATAGTGATATACTACATGAACCACTTTCAAGAAAAGCATCTGCCAAACGTATTATAGGAATGAACTCTAACACATGAACTCTATAAATACTATATTTAACAAAACGATATTTGAAAAAAAAATACAAAAAATTCTAGGAACTCATGACGTCTATGGTAATTCATATTCCAGTATGGCTGTGTTTTTTTTCTTTCTAAAGAACAAATGACAGCAGACACGTACACAATTATGAATACTGTGTTTCACTTGGAGCCCTAGCTATAGGAACAGATCGCGACATGCCGAACATCGTGTAGGACAGAACCTTTCCTCAGTTCCTGTCCAACGTAGTACGTGTTGTATACCCCGTCTAGTCCGTCACACCAGACAGTGTTGCCAATTGCCTCATGTCATTGCGACCGTGCAGTGAACAGTGGCATTTAGGGGCTATTCGTGACTCCTGTGGCATGCTTATCTAACCTTTCCTGATACCAATCGGCTCGGAGACATTACACACAGGAGCATCACGACGCACTCTGTATACGTATAGGTAATGCAATCTGTGCTGGTATTACCGTATATAACTGTGACTGTATTGACTGTTTTTAGAATAAAACACTCATGTTTCCTGGTGTGTCTATTTGGACATTAAGTATGGAACATTATACCCCCCCCCCCCCACACACACACACATAAACAAACACACACACACACACACACACACACACAAACACACACACACACAAACACACAAACACGCACATGTAGTTAGGCATATTGTTAGC